>ML388595.1:2686-17844 GCA_005239525.1 Nicotiana knightiana
GGGAGTGATGTTGTTCAAACAACTACCTAAATATGCACTCTCTCTCAAGTAGATACATAATAAATAGGAACAGCTAATTGAGGGCCCTTTCAATCAACTACAACAAGAACGTAGTTGAACAAATAGAGTTTAATCAACCAATCAAAGCTATATTAATATCACAATAAGTTCATCCCCAACGGGTTCCACCAAAACCCTAGATTAAGGAAATTAGCTACTCATGCTCATAATAATCAACTCTAAAATAACTTGCATAATTAAACTACAAAGTAATGAATAAAAGCTGTAAAAATCGATGTTTGCTTCTCTGAGTAGTATTTCACAGGCGTCTCTTGTCTCTAATGGCATCCCCCTTTTCAAGTTGTGTTTTTTGGTCTATTTATATGTTTGGGACACACCCTAAACGTGTAGGAGACTTCTACTCAAATCGGGAAACACTTAAAATCTTCAAAACTCGGATTGGACCAGACCAGGGACCTAGCTTTATGGCCCAAACACCTGGATAAAGCCAGGCCAGGCCTGGCGTTATGGCTCTAACACCTGGATAAAGCTAGGCCAGACCTGGCCTTAAGGCTCAAACGCCTGGATAAAGCCAAGCCAGGCCTGGCCTAAAGGCTCAAACGCCCGGCTATAGCCCGGTGCACTCCTCTTCGCCTCTTGAGCGTATTTTCGACGTTTTTGCATCCATTTAGCTCGGCTTCCATCTCCAATTCACCTACACATGAAATAGTCTCCATTATGCACATACAAAGTGTATTTTTATCATTAACGCACATAAAATGTAAGTCCCATAATGTGTTAAACCATGAATTCTAGCCACACATCAACACCCCACACTTAAACTTTTGCTCGTCCTCGGGCAATCAAACTACACTCATGAACACAACTTATTAAGCAAATCCCTTAACGCGTTATACCAAGAATTTTCAAAATTGTTTAAGCACAAAGGTATACCATGCTTTATTCACAATTCACTAACTACTCTAACATAGAGGTCAACAACATTACCTTTCCTTCATGAATCATATGCCTTCACCAAATCAAAGAGCTAGTTCCACACACAATGAAATTTAAGAACACTTAGGAACTCAAGATAGAAAGAATTCACTCGCTCTCANTAGACGGGTAGGATACATTTAGATATAAGAGTGACTACACCTCCCCAAGAACTTTAATACATATACTTTAGCTTTCAACCTCAACTTATATTAAACCAACTCCACTTTCACATCAACGTTATTACCCCATACTTCTTTAAGCACAATTACATTAAAAGTCACCACATATATTTTTCTTTCACAACAATACAACTATTTATTTATTTTTTTCTTTTTCTCTTTTTTTTTTCAAGTGACTCTTACTTTTTCAAAACAGTGCACCTTTCTCCTTATTTCAATTATTCCCCTCAAGAACCAACCTACCACCCCACACTTTAATTTTTTTCATATTTCATCATATTTCCAGTGCTTATGAGAGGTGACAAGGTTCAAATATATGATCGATTCAAACAAAGGAGAACGGCTTGTCATGTGGGTGCCAAAGAAACAGGATTATAGGCTCAACGGGGTTAACTACGATACATAGTAATTAGGTGGGTAAAATATACATAGCTGGCTCACAAAAAAATGCCTATATCACTTCTAAGACTGAACAAAACTACTATTGCGATTTGCACACACACGGGGCAAGTTTTAGACATCAAATGCAACGCACAGAATAACATACAAACCTCACACACATGGCACATAACTCACTCAGGATTGGATCTATCACGAGTCTCTAGTCAAAGCAGTTAAGCAAATTTAAGAATCCACGATTTAAGGTATTTATCCAAGAGTCAAAAAATTGAGCCTAAGCGTCACAACCAAAGTACTGACTATTCTCAAGGCATCACAACGTTCCGAGATATTGCTACGATTAATCCTTCAACCATGTGGTTACTACTCCTAAAAATTAAAAATTACCCCCGGTTCAATTAAAATCCCTTGGAAAAGAACCGTGGTCCAAAGAAAACCCAAGGGGGAATTACTACACTACCTAAAACAAAAATATTTTTTGTATTTTCTTTAGACTTACTTCCCTCAAGAGAACTGTCTAGGAGATCCATCGTCGGGAAGAGTCCACATATTTCTAAATTTTTTTTTTTTGTTTTTGTTCTACCTAAAATAAAATTAAAAAACTACAGAAAAAGCTATAACTACTAACAAGAAAACACACTAAACACAACAACTCACAACAAATATGTACAACACCCCACACTTAATTCATGCAATGTCCTCAGTGCATCACATATAGACAAAACAAGAAATAAAAGTAAGGTGTTAGAAACTCCCTGATCCAAGTCGCTTCGCCATCCTTTCCATTAGTATTGCTTTCCATGCTCCTTCGAACAAATGCTTGAATCACTTTATGCCTCCATTTTGAACTTATGAATTGGATCCCAAGTTTTGAATATGCTCTATGATCATGCTCCTGGGGTGGTGAAGCGAATGTGCCTGGCCCAATAAAACAATGTAGTAATCTGCGCTTTTTGGCCTTTCTATGAGATGTGTATTCCCGACTTTCTGGCAAGAAGAATTCCAGAATGTAGGCATCTTGTTCCTTACTCCTTGACTCCTCAGGTGGTTCGGATGACTCTATTTTCATATCACCAACCAACCACAATGTGAAAAAATGGTTGGAGTGTGTATCAACATCCTCAACACTAATGACACTAGATTCAACAAAATATGTATCATCAATGTCCTTGGTTAACTCTAGTATCATTTCTACCACATCGACATCCTCAAAATCCAGTCTGGCCTTCTCCACTAGCAATTCCTGTACGTCATCATCCATGGGTTCTTTGTTCCTATTAACTAGATAAGGTGGCAGTGGTTTCAGTTCCAACCTGGGTGGTTCTTCAATAGATGGCCTGGCCGGCGGGCTCTCTCTTTCCTCTACGTATAATGACTCAAACTCGAGAGCGTTTGGCCATACCCCTTTTTCATCAAGTTCTAACACCCAATCTGCCAGTTATTCACCGTTCATATCATCTAGATTCATCAAACATTCATTTAAAGGGTCCCCAACAGTCAGGGACGCATCATCTTCTTCCGGGATCACGTTCACGGCATCAATAAGAGAGCTGTTCGCGAACTCACTAGGTCGCCTCATAGACTTCTGCACGTTGAAAGTGATTTCTTCATCATTGAGCCTCATCTTAAGTTCACCAGTCTCACAGTCGATAAGGGCTCTGCCTATGGCTAAGAATGGCCTTCCCAAGATTATGGGAATTTCCTCATCCACTTTACAATCTAGTATCACAAAATCAGCTGGGAACACAAACTTCCCCACTTGCACAATACATCATCCAGAATACCTGACGGTCTATTTACCGTCTTGTCAGCTAGCTGCAATAACATTGAAGTTGGTCTGGCTCTACCAATACCCAGTCTTTTATATATGGTCAGCGAGATCAGATTAGTGTTGGCCCCTAAGTCACATAGAGCTTTGGCAAAAGCTAAGTTGCCAATTGTACAAGGAATTGTAAAACTCCCTGGATCAGACAACTTTTCAGCAATAGGACGCATCACCACCGCACTACAAGTCTGAGTAAGGGTGACAGTAGCCAGATCTTAGAAGTCAAATGTTCTGGACATCAATTCCTTCATCATTTTAGCGTAAACCAGGCATTTCCTTCAATGCATCAATCATTGGGATATTTACCTGTATCTACTTTAGCATGTCCAAGAACTTTCTGAGGGAATAGAGCTGGTGGTCTCTTTTTCCCAGTGATTTTGGAATTTTCTTTCTCAGCGACCACCTCAACTACCGGCTCCTGGGCTATCTCCACTTCTTTTTCAGCCTCACTCTGTGCACTGGGTTCTCCTTCAGTAGGTTGCACTGTTACCTTGGTCAAGTTTGTTGAATCATCAAGTTCAATCGGCATGGGTACCAGTGTCTCGCCCTGCTTACTTTCACGAGCTCTCTCCAGTTCCAAGTCTAAATCCCTGCCATTGCGGAGAGTCACTACCATCAGCTGCCTTGGGCCCTGGTCCGTAGGATTTACTTAAGTATCTGCAGGTAAAGTCCCACGAGGATGATTGTTTACTGCCATAGATATCTGGCCCAACTGTACTTCAATATTTTTAATAGCTGCATCATTTACATCTATTCTCTCACTGATTTATGCATTTGACCCAATAACCTGCTGCATCATAGCTTCTAACCTGGAAAAACCATCTTCTTGGCCTTCCCCCCTGTTGACGCTGAGGAGGGTAGTATGATTGTTGTTGATTCTGATGGTTATAACCTTGTGGCCTCTAATATGGTGTTGCATTACCTTGCGGTCTCATGACACCCATATTTCTGTTGTTCTACTGTTGGTGAGGTGGTCTATACGGTTGAACTTGCTGACCCCAGTTCTGCCCCCCATGTCTCTGGCTTCCATAATTCGACACATAATTCATGTTTTCTGGATAAGGAAGGCGATCACATTCTGCATTCCACTGATTACCAAATGGTTGACTAATACAAGATGTGCATAAGCCTCCATTGGTTGTATCCACGATGTGTACCTGTTGCTTTTGCCCTGATTCCTCCACCTTCTTAGTTAATATGCTCATATGTGTTATCAAGGTGGCCACGTTCTCTGCAATAGCATTGGATGGATCAAATGGCACTGAGTGAACTACAGGAATAATGGGTGCATTCCTTGTTGTTCATACTGAATTCTGTGCCATTTTATCCAGCAAGATCTGACTCTCTCTCCACGTTTTGCTCAGGAATGCTCCACCAGCTGAAGCATCAACATTTGCCTTAACAGTATCAGTTAGACCCATATAAAAATGCTTCCCTAATATCTGCTCTGGAATACCATGATGTGGACAGATAACCAGCATTCCCTTAAATCGTTCCCATGTCTCCTGCAATGTTTCAACTGGTTTCTGTCTGAAACTCAAGATTTCATCAATTTGTTGAGCAGACTTGTTGGGTGGATGAAACTTGTTCACGAACGGCTTAACTAACTCCTCCCATGTGGTAATGAAATTGATGAGGAGTGAGTTTAGCCAAGTCTGGGCAGCTCCGGTCACTGAGAATGGAAACAACAACAGTTTTATTGCCTCCTGAGTGATGTTTGGCTACCTCTGTGTTTTACAAATTGATAGTAAGTTCTTCAAATGCTGCTGGGGGTCTTCTATGTATGACCCTGAGAATAGTCCCTTGTTCTGCAACAAGTGCAGCATATTATTTGTAATCTGGAAGGACTCAGCCTGTATCTGAGGGACTAGTATCGCAGTGGCCAAATTCTCTGTCGTGGGTAGTGCCAAGTCATATAAAGGAGCCTTTGTCCCTATTTGAGCGACTGGGTCCACCACATCATCCCCATTGTTGTTCCTGTTGTTTAGATCTTCCATGTCGGGTTCAAAATTTTCAATTGATGGTTGTTGTTTTCTTTTCCGGTTGGTCCGATTTAGGGCCTTGAAAACTTTCTCGGGGTCTGATAAGGCTTCAACTACTTCACCAGTTCTCGATGAGTTTCTAGGCATGCACCTGTACCACCAAGTTAGAAAACGTTAAACTTTCAATGTGTAAATGAAAATTTGAAGAAAATTAACTATATTTCAGAATTTTGTATTTCTTCCAACTTCAATTGATAACACCGTTAACTCCCCGGCAACGGTGCCAAAATTTGATCACGCTCAACTATATCTTATAAAAAGACTAAACGGATGCTGCAAATATAATCCGGGGTATTACGCCCAGAGTCGATCCCACAGGGAATTTACATATCAATCAAGCCGTCAGAATACGAAACTTTTACTTAATCAATTCTCTCAAGACTTTTGAATATAAATTGGTGATGTTTTACTATTTCTACTGGCAAAATTAATAAACTAACGATTAACTAACAATATGGTGTAAACAATTATAATAAAGATCTAAGGTTATGGTTTCCCTCGTTGGTGAACTTTCTTCTTGGATACTTCTTATAGTTTCCAACTCAAGCATCTCTGACTTCCTCCGAGCATCCAAATGTGAGGATTTCGCCTTCTCAAGCTCACTTTGCTTCTCGACGACTTCACCATTAAGGGCCTCCAGCTCAAGCCGGCATTCTTCTAACTGCCCCCACAGCGCGACCACTTGCGCTTGAAGGTTGACATTGGGCGTCCACGCCCCTACTGACCTCAAGCTCCTCTTCCCTACCCCTCAACGCCCCCTCATGGACTCTACACTTCCCGATGGATTTCACCAGCTCATCGTCCTTCTCCTTCAACTCATCGAGAAGGGCCTGCACATCACAGCCTTTATGAAATCGCCTGCGAAACTCTCGATACTTGTCATGATACTCGAAGTACTTATTTTCAACCTCACAAATATTTCTCTACGCCTCTCCTCCCTCCGGACACTCTCAATCTCAAAAATCACCGCCTGCAATCACAAAAAGAAAAGAAGTAAGTCAGAAACAAAAACGCCTCAAAAAGAAAACAAAGACTAAAAAGAGGAGAAGGACAAAACACCAAACACTCTATATAACAGCAAGACCGGCAATGCTCCTCGACAACAGCACCGTTCTAACTCTTTAAGGGTCTTACCCTCTATATTAGAACAAAGAGGACTGAGAGCAGGGACTAGGTCCTCGGTTTTCTTCAGCAAGTCAGGATCCGTAGGGATCACAATGGTCCTCGTAGAGCCCCCAACCTTATCTCAAATTGGGTAAATCCTTCCTCCATCATCTTCAGGTCATCCGTATCAACGTCCGAACCCGACTCATCGCCCCCCTCGGCGATGCCTTTTCCTCTCTAGTTGGTCGTCAAGGAAGTATCAGCAGTCGATCAGGAAGTCAATGCCTCCTCTCGTCTCAAAGTATCGATAACGTCAGCGTCCGGTCCTTCCGCCTTCATCACCGTAGAAAGAAGGGGCATATCCACGCTGGCTTCCACTGACCTCAAAATCTCCGACCCCGGCTCGATATCATCTCGAATAATAATGTTCGTCGTCTCGCACAGTGAAAAGATCACCTTCCATTAAGTCAAAGACCTGTGTGGCCTCGTCTCCAGCATCTATAGACCTCCTCTTACGAGGCACAAATCCCCATCACCATGCAAAGGCCTCTCATCCTCATCAATAAGACGAAAATTTCACCGGTCGAAGTCTTCGCGATCGAAGGAGGGATAGATTCAGCGGCAGCCTCCGCAAAGAAGGGACCAGAGCCCGAATAAAAGTAGTCGTAGTCGAAGGAAGGGCAGAAGCCGAGGACATAGCGGCTTTCCTCTTTCGAAACGCGGGGCCGGGAGTTTTCGACCCCCTAGACTATCACCTGACCGAAGCTAGGAAAAACACAGGGAAAGGGGATGGTTAGCAAAAGAAAACCAAAAGAAAAAAGAAATAAGGCACTGGTAATAAAGGGAACTTACAAACCGAGGAAAGAGCATGCCCGAACTTCTTGAAGAAATGAGACCACTCACGAATCCTTACGATGTGATAGAGGAGCCGACCAACCCAGTCAGAAATATTTTCGACCAAGAGAGGAGGCGAGGTCTTGCCTGCATGAAAAAAGGCAAGATGTCAAAGACCACGACCAAGCACAAAGAAAATAGACACCTACATATGAGGGAATTAGGTAGTTACGATTAAAATTCCACGTCTCAGGAAAATCGTCGACGTTGGCCACTACGTCCCCGGTTCTGATGAAGAAGAAGTTGAACTAGAATTAGCGGTTGGATTTGTCGTCCATCTTCACCACCAGGTACTTGCCTCCTCGATGGCGAATGTTCAAAATCATCCTTTATAAAAGTTGGGAGCGAACATATGTATTGAATTCCGAAGAGTCAATTCGACCTCAGAAAATTTTGTAAGCATAGTATAAGCTTATAAACGTAGGGTGCAAGCTGAGCTGGGCAAATGCCGTAATAGCGACAGAATTCCTCCGCCAATGAAAGGAGAGGGAAAGAGTAGTCAACTTGGAAAGGAAAGGTGTATAAGGCGCAGTACCCAGGACGATATACCTACACCGTATCCCACCCAGCCGGGATTAATTCGACGTTATTGGAAGGGAACTTGGCCTGAAGCTCTCCCAATTCTTTCTCCATCATCACTGACCGAAAGGCCCCAGGGTCGGCATTAGGTGATTTGGAGAAGTCACACCTAGTATCAAGTTTGGGAGGAACTATCTCTTCCACCAACGGGAAACTTTCATCATTGACGGAAAAAGGAACATTCTCCTCGTGAAGGTTAAACACCATCACTAATGGAATCACATCACTCACCTCATTAGACTCAGAAGGTATGCTAGACATGTTTTGATGAAAGAAGGAGAAGTATCGAACGATGAAGAACTGAGAATGAATGCAAGTCATTGCAACATAAAGAAGGGGTTTAGGCAAGGAAAGAGCAAGAGAATAATATAGGATTTCGAAATAGAAAACTTACTTCAAAACCATACCTTAACATCCCTATTTATAAGGATCTTGGCTCCAGAACCAAAATTGGTTCATCATTACCTGGCACCGGAACCGAAGCGGAAGGTTCAATCAGGGGTCACATGCAAAACGAAGCAACGCATCGAGGAATATGCGTCATAATGACGCTTGACGTCATGACATCACCATAATTCGTAGACAGCATAACTCCAACAAACCGACCGAGAAAATCAAAATATTTGAAATAAGTGGCCCACGTAGAGCCATGTTGCCAATTCGCCGTAACTACCACGACCTGCATAGCTCGCTCAATTATTTCGACCACAATGATTGTTTCGACCATAACGAACAAAATTCGCTCATTGAGCCCACCTAGAGCCGGCCTCAATAAGTGGAGGAACTGACTTTATAGGTCAAAATTTGTCTTTGGAATATTTAAGCCAAGATTATACTAAGGGAAGAGATCACATGTCATCGCTTGTCAAGATGGCACAAGAAACAGTGAAGTATGTGGCCGAAGAGTCAATGAGAGCCGTAGTCGTGGTGTCAACGATGGTCGAGGTCGAGGTCGAGCACCATTGACAAAGCTTTAACGGCTAGTTTTCAAGATAGGATATTAAATAGAATATTCTAATGGATATTCTCTATGCTTGTACTATTAGGGTTTCTTAGAAATATGTCCATATAAATAGGAAAAGAGACAATGATAGGGGACATGTGATATTCATTAGTAAAGAACATATTTTGACTAAAAGATTCAGCTCTCACTTGCTAAGAAACAAACATCATCTTATCCGATCCGAGAATAACTCGAATATTCAAAGATTTGTCCATCACTCATTTTCAAGAGGAAGATCAACTTATTACATGCTTTATTGGGTGAATCATTCCTCCTATTTACTTAAACGTCATTTGTTATTGTTCATCATCATTGAATGTTACATTATTGCTTCTGATTCTCAATAACAACAACAACAAACTCAGTATGATCCTAACAGGTGGGGTCTGGAGAGGTAGTCTGTACGCAGACCTTACCCTAACTAATACAGGTAGAGAGGTTGTTTCCAATAGACCCTCGGCTCAGGAAGGGCAAGAAGAAGCAGAGGAAAGAAAGGAAGGAAGAAAGAAGGAAGAGAAAAGAAAAAGGGAGAGATAGAAGATAAGTAGTACCAAATAATAGCAATAAGGAATACAATACCTGAGGCGAACAAAACCACATAACGTAATAAAAATCTAAGAATATGAATGGACATGCATGCTACTAAGACTATCGGTGAACAACTAAAATCTACCACTAACCTTCTACCTTAATCCTCGACCTCCACACACTCCTATCAAGGGCCATGTCCTTAGTGAGCTGAAGCAGTGTCATGTCCTGTCTAATCATCTCTCCCCAGTACTTCTTAGGCCTACATCGACCTCTTCCCAAACTCTCGATGGCCAAACTCTCACACCTACTTAAAGGAGCGTCAATGCTTCTTCTCTTAACATGTCCGAACCATCTCAACCTCGACTCCCGCATCTTGTCCTCCAAGGAGGCTACTCCCACTCTGTGCCGGATAGCTTCATTCTTAATCCTATCTCTCCTGGTACACCCACACATCCATCTCAACATCCTCATCTATGCTACTTTCATCTTCTACACGTGAGAGTTCTTGACTGGCCAACACTCAGCCCATACAGCATAGCTGGTCGAACCACCACTCAATAAAACTTACCTTAAGTCTTGGGGCACATTCTTATCACATAAAACACCGGAAGCGAACCTCCACTTCATCCATCCCGCTCCGATGCGATGTACAACATCTTCGTCAATCTCCCTGTTACCCTGGATAATAGACCCGAGATACTTAAAACTCGCTCTCTTAGGGATAACTTGAGCATCAAGCTTAACCTCTACGTCTGCATCATAGGTCCCGCCACTGAATTTGCACTCCAAGTATTCTCTCTTGATTCTACTCAGTTTGAAACCTTTAAACTCTAAGGTCTATCTCCAAACCTCCAACCTCGCATTAACTCCGCTTCGCGTCTCTTCAATCAACATTATATCATCGGCAAATAGCATGCACCAAGGCACCTCCCCTTGGATGTGTCGTGATAGTACATCCATCGCCAAGGCAAATAAAAAAGGGCTAAGAGTCGATCCCTGGTGCAACCCCATCACCATAGGGAAATGCTCCGAGTCACCATCCACAGTCCTCACTCGAGTCTTAGCATCATCATACATATCCTTAATCACCCTAATGTACGCTACCGGAACGCCGCTAACCTCCAAACACCTCCACAGTACCTCCATCGGAACTTTATCATACGCTTTCTCAAGGTCAATAAATACCATATGCAAATCCTTCTTCCTCTCCTTGTACTGCTCCACTAATCTCCTTACTAGATGAATCACTTCCGTAGTCGAACGC
The DNA here is from genome assembly GCA_005239525.1 of Nicotiana knightiana. Taxonomy (NCBI): domain Eukaryota; kingdom Viridiplantae; phylum Streptophyta; class Magnoliopsida; order Solanales; family Solanaceae; genus Nicotiana; species Nicotiana knightiana. The sequence continues at coordinate 13,506 of ML388595.1, forward strand.
CCCGGCATTAATCCAAACTGATTCTCGAAAATAGACACGCACCTCCTCATCCTAGCCTCAACCACCCTCTCCCAAACCTTCACAGTGTGACTCAACAACTTGATACCCCTATAATTGTTGCAATTTTGGATATCACCCTTGTTCTTGTAAAGCGAAACCATCATACTCCACCTTCATTCTTCGGGCATCTTCTTCGTCTTAAAAATAACATTAAATCGCCCAGTGAGCCACTCTGAACCTGCCCGCCCTGTGCTCTTCCAGAATTCCACCGGAATTTCGTCTGGCCCCGTCGCTCTGCCCCTGCACATCTTGCACATCGCCCCTTCCACCTTCTTCACCGTAATCCGTCTACAATACCCAAAATCCCGCCGACTCTCAGAGTACTCCAACTCACCAAGCACAATGCTTCTATCCCCCTCCTCATTCAACAGTTTATGGAAGTATGTATGCCATCTTCTGATTCTCAGAATATTTATTATATGATATTATTATTGTACGACTAGATCCACACGATATTTATTGCCTCTTTAAAGAATCTCATCTATGGATACTATTGTTAGCTAAGATTAACCTTTATTTACATAGATTTAATTATTTGAATCAAGATCTATATTTCTTTCAAACAGCTGTATGGGAGGATTCACTTTAAAAGCATCTAATGTAAGAAGTTGCATTTCTGGACATTACACCTAAGCGTATTTGGTTCAGTTTGGAATTTAGACCTTATAGAACTCTGTTTTAGTTATGTAATGCTTCAAACGTACTGCAAGTTCTTCAAAATTTAACAATCTGCTTGTGTCAAGTGGCCGATGCACTCACCACTTTCAACTCAAACTACTAGACATAATTTAAACAAAAACTCAAAAATGTGTACATTCGTACCTAAATTGGCACCTATTGTCACGAGTGCGGTTTAGTGATATTTTGTGATCATTGAGTTAAAATCTTAAATCCGTATTTGTATATCATGTATCCATAGCATCTATCTTAAGTCCTCCATTAGCAAATAGCATCTCTTTCTTTTCGTTAATAATAACATCTCTGATTTTGTGATTCCAACCCCTTTGTACGAGGAAATGAGCTTTATTACTTCTTCAGTTGGACATAACGGGCTATATTGCCTCACATGCCATAGGGCTTGTATAGAGCCCAACAACTAAGAAACCCAACATTCAGGACCTAAGAAGTCCAGCTTCAGTCCACCTCTGGTCTACTTTTGGGCCCAACTCTTGTAGCCCAAAACCATGACAGATGCTAGTGTACGTTATAACACGACTTATGATAGTTCATTTCATAATTTAATTATGAGCAAATATCAGTTATAGCCTCTCGGGCCAAACCTATAACATTCGGTAGCCCAAAATCACAACACACATTTTATAGCCCAAAAATAATTCTAGTGGCTAGCCCAAAAGTACTGCTTTCTGCTTCTTTCTTCACCAATTCGAATTTTTCGTTCTGAGATTCCTCGATTGAGCTCTTCAGTTTCTCGATTCTCTGTTTGATCACATCGTTCTCATGAAGAAGTTGGGATTTCTCTTGCTCCGGCGCCTCTATCTTCTGTTTCAGTGCAGAGGTTTTCAACGCAGCATCAGATGTTTTGTCGACGGCGATCTCCACCGGCACATCATCATAAACCTCGTCGTTGGTAATGTTTTCATCTGCCATAGTCAAACCTGAAAATAGTAAGCAAAATTGTTGAAAATGGAGAACAAATAGAATTGCAGTTTACTTCAGCAGCCAAAAACAGCGTTAAAAAATCAAACAGCAAAGAAGAAGAAGAACCTTTGTAATAAGGATTAGGGTATTTGGTTGTAGAAAGAGAATAATCAGAAAAGATATCTTTTTTAATATATACAAAATAGACTGTCATTATATAATTTATATACAATAGACTGTCACTATAGAAAACATATACAAAAATAAACTGTCATTATACCAAAATTATACTAAATAGAATTTCACTATACAAAATAGACTGTCACTATACAATTTATATACAATAGACTGTCACTAAATAGACTGTCACTATACAAAATATATATTAAAAAGACTGTTACTATACAAAAATATACAAAATAGACTGTCAATATACCAAAAATATACAAAACATGTTGTCACTATATAAAAAATATTCAAAATAAATATTTCAGGCTATTAGATGCAATAAGTTTTGGACCGAAGGGCCATTTCGTGTCAGTGAAAAAAATATAGGCTAATAAAATTTTTAAGGGACTATAGAGGATAATTTTCTCTTTAATTATGCATAATCAGACACATTTTTGGTATCGTGACTTGCTAACATTTTAATGCATAACTCGGAAGCTAATCCTAATTTACTTAAGATTGAGGCGTAGTTATAATAATAGTACCAACTTGAAGAGCCAAAAGTTGATATGGTGACTTGTTCAACTCTATGTATTATTAACGTACTTCTCAAGGAAATCTGGGAGAAACCAATTTTCTTTCAACTCCAACACCAAATAAAAGGGCAAAATCGAGGAACATGACTAGTATCAATTCATAAGTATCAAGAAGAATTAAACTAATAGAAAGTGTAGTAGAATGGGAATCCATAATTCCCATTTGCCATCATGGATCACTAATAATGTCTTGTGCAAAGGCTGATTAAAGCCATTAATAATGTCCATTTTCTTCTTGTGTTTTGGGCTCATGTGTCCCTATTCTAATAATGATAAATCTAGAAATTTAATCCAGCATGAAATTTATTTACCTAAGCTGGAAACGGCCTTTGCCTCAAAAACTTAATGATTGAGTAGACCACACGAGGAAAGACGTAAATATAAAGCAAAACTTGGTCAAAAAACTCTCATCATTGCCTCTGTTTAAAGATAAAAGAAGAAGAAAAAAAAAAGAATCCATCTCAATTAGTGGCAGAAGTTGTTTTCAATCATGCACCCACAATCGAAATAATTGCAAGGGCTTTTCATGCATCATTTTACAATAGAAATCGATCGTGCAGATTCAGAATTTGAATTTTATGATTTCAGCTTCTAAGGTTCTTGTAATTGAACCTATTATATTTTTAAAAATATAAGTTCATATCTACTATGAATTTTTACGCATTAATTTATAGTGTGTTGGGAGTTATAAGGCTTGATCTGCCTCTGCATGCAGGCCATGTTGTTTTATCAATCTTTTTGAAGATTTATAGTCCATTTTGAAACCTTGAAATTCTAAGTTGTTGAAATGAGATTGATTCAATGATGACCGTTGAAATTGCCAATCAACTTACTAATAAGGTTATGAATAAATAAGTGTCACTTTGTTTTATCTCCTTTAACTCCAACTGTGGGAATATAAGCAGCGCTGCAGCGGAGACACTCGTTATTAAGGAGTGTCATTCGATACTACTTGCTCAAAATTTTACTTTATATATTGTATAAATAATATTTTTTGAAAGAATATTGCAAAATAAATAGTAATTTGAGACAGGGAATAAAATTATAAATTACGATAGTCTATAGTTTGAAATCTGGATTCAAGAGACTATATGTACAATAGGCTGATATTGCTGATGCAAATTTGTGTGTGTGCCTCAAAGGGTAAGAGAATGGGCACCTTAATCGGGTTGAAATCAAACTCTAATTCGAACTAGTATTTTAAATTTATGTAGTATTTACTAAACTCAGAGTTTCAATTGTTCAGGATATATATTTATAATCCTTTTTAACTTTTAAATTCGATCTCTTTGTTCAACAGAATTTCATATAAATCTGTGATTTTTAATTTGCATGAGCGAAATATAGCTTGTAAACTTGTCATTCATGTCAGGTGTTTATCCTAATTTTCGTATCTCTAAAAGGAAATGACTATATATTTACCATAATCGAGTTTTCCTTCTTTTAGAAGAAAATTATAAATCTGTCAGATGTGGCTAATCTCTTTTATTGTAGGAAAACGTTTAGACTTCTATAAATTGAGCATCCTTCCTTCTCATTTTGCAGCATCCACAATGTAGCCACAAAAGATTCGAGAATCTAGTTTAGGGGGAGAATTTCGGGACAAGTGTTAGCCTGACACTTGTGTTTGCCGCTTCGTGAGGTTATTCTCTCGATATTTTGTACTCTATTTTATATAGTGGATTGCTTATATACGCTTGTGGACGTATGTCAATTAACCGAACCATGTTAAATATTTATATTTCTTTTGGTATATTTTTCTTTTGTTGTATGATTTATCGCCGTTCAAAATTTTTATTTCACTAACTTCAGCATGACACCTGATAATTTCGACCCTAACAATTCAAGCTCAGTTGTGATCACAAAGTTCAAAAGTGGAATTAAGTACTTCCTATATATATATATATATATATATA
>ML388596.1:0-22689 GCA_005239525.1 Nicotiana knightiana
AGTATCCTCTGGCACCTATCTAGAAATCCCTGGGCATCCTCACCCTCTGTACCGCTGAAAGTCCGGGGCTGAAGTTTGTTAAATCTCTCCAACCTGCGGTGCTCGTCCTCAGGCATAGAAGGGACCACATAATCCTAAAATGGAGCAGTTGGCTGAGCTGGGGCTGCTCCCGGTGCTTGAATACCTTGTGCATCCTGCTCAGCTGCCCGGGTAGCTGGAGTCTGATTGCCTCCCCCAGCCTGAGCTGTAGTGGAAGAGGAAGACATGGCGACTGCCTGAGCCAAACTGGTGCATACTGTCAACATCTGAGACAGGGCCTCCTGAAGACCCGGAACAACAATAGGCACTGCTGGTGCCTGAGCCTGTCCAGCTGGGACACCATCGGCGGAACCTTGACCATGATCGATAGGGGAATCCTGAGGTACTGCCCCGGCCTGCGCGGGCTGGCCCCCTACCTCTACCACAGCCTCGACCGCGACCTCGACCTCTCGCTGGTCTAGCCGGTGACTGGTCACTCTGATCGGTGCGGTGTGTCCTCACCATCTGTGAGAGAATGAAACAACGTAAGTTCAGATTTCAAGAATCAATAGATCAGCACGAAAGAGCTCAAGAAAGATAGAATGTTTCCTAAATGTTCGGCAGCCTCTCGAAGATAAGTACAGACGTCTCCGTACCGATCTGCAAGACATTACAAAACCTGCTCATGACTGTTGAGTCCTATTTAACCTAGGGCTCTGATACCAAACTGTCACGACCCCAAATCACAACTGGCCATGATGGCACCTATCGTGGAACTAGGCTAGCCAATACAACACATGATCACAATTTCTAAAAAACATCCCATTTTCGAAATCTGAGCATTTCATAAATATACATAACTACTGATTAAAGAAGGTCATAATAGAACAATACTGAAATCCCCAAAACCCGGAGCCAACGTGTCATGAGCATCTAGTGAAATAATCCAAAATAAACTATTATAATACAAATCTCCGAATGAAAGCTAAATACATAGGAAGGGAAGAAAGAGATGCTGCGGACGCTGGACAAATACCTCTATATCCCGCAACCTGGCTCCGCTGTGGACAATAAAGGCTAATGCTCGAGGTCTGCTCCTGAATCTGCACACAAAGGTACAGGGAGTAATGTGAGTACACCAACTCAGTAGTAATGAAAATAAATCAGGTCTGAGCAGCAAGAACAATATAAAATCAATGTCATCAAATCACAGGAGGCACAACTTTACTTTCAAATAGTATAACATAGATGTATGAAATCGTCATGCCTTAAAAATAAACTTCCGACAACCCTTTAAAAATATATATTTTTCAACAAATTCAACCGAAAGGTCTAGCATAAAAATGAAATGAATCATATATAGGCCCCTCGGGAAAAACATATTACATAAGCTCAGAATGAAAGTAGAGGAATCATCAGTAGCCCCTTGGGCAAAACATGTATCATAATCAGCCCCTCGGGCATGCCTCACAGTCACTCATAATCAGTCACTCAGCACCTCACAGTCACTCATGATCAATCACTTAGCACCTCACAGTCACTCATACCTCCCAATCACTCGTCACTCGGCACTTGCACTCAATAGGTACCTGCACTCACTGGGGGGTGTGTACAGACTCCGTCTTCGGAGGAGCTCCTTCAGCCCAAGAGCTAAATAAACAGCCAAATCATGGCATCAATCTCTCTCAGGCTCTCGGCCTATCTCATATCATAAATATCCTCACAACATTGGCCCTCGACCGCACTCCGTCAGACACTCTCAACTTGCCACTCGGGCCATAAGTAAAACGAGGTTCTCGATCCGAAAAGAGTATTTCATTTCAAGAAAAAGTAATATCATCAAATATGAGTGTCAACAATTTCGCAACGAGGCTGAGTGTATACTCGAATTGGCTCCCGATTGCTCCGAATCTAGCCAAAACCCGTTCAACATAATTAAAATATACTCAAGGAACACAACACAACCCAATCAAAAATCATCAAATTAAACAAAAATTCCGAAATTCGGCCAAACCCGAGCCCCAGGCCCATATCTCGGAATTCAATAATTTTTATATCATTAGAAATCTCGTCCTCCCACGATTCTATGCATACCAAGAACACTAAAATCGGACCACAATTGCCCACTCAAATCCTCAAAAGAAAAATAAAATTTCCCATGCACTCTTCTTCCTCAACTTTGGTTCAATTCCAGAAACTTTATGGTTTAATCACTTCTAATTGACATAAAAACGAGTTATGAAGTTGAAAATCTTACCTCCAAGTGATTCCCTTGATTCCCTTTCAAATCCCTGTCAAATAGCTCTCAACTCGCATGCAACAATGGGGAAAATATATACCAATTTCGCACTTCAGGCCTTTTAAACATTCTGCCCAGCTAAAATAATTCCTTCACTGCGATCACAAACTTTGGCACGTGATCGCGAAGAACAAACTTGCTGCCCCATCAATTTCCCTTACGCGATCACTGACAACCTCACGCGATTGCGATTCATCAAGACTTAAACCCACGGGATCACAACCCATTACACGCGATCGCGATTAACAAAAATCCTGCTTCACCAAGTAACCCTACGCGATTGCAAACATCCTCATGCGATCGCGTAGAAGGAAACCAGAACCTTACACCAGCAGCAATCCGCCAAAAAATCAAGCCAAAAGTTGGTCTGTTACCCATCTGAAACACACCCGAGGCCTCAACCAAACATACCAACATATCCCATAACATCATTCAAACTTAATCGAGCCTTTGAAACACAAAAAACAACACGAGAACACCAAATTTACATCAAATTCAAGCCTAAGATCTTTAAAACTTCCAAATTTCACCAACTACGTCGAAACCAATTAAAACACCTCCGATTAACCTAAAATTTTGCACACATATCCAAAATGACATTACAAAACAGTTCCAACTTCCGAAATTCCATTCCGACCCTCATAGCCTATTTTCCACTGCCAACCTAAAATCGCCAAAAATTAACTTTCGTCAATTCAAGCCTAATTCTACACCGGACATCGCAAAAATATTTTGAACACACTCCTAACTCCCAAATCACCTAAAGAAGCTATTCGAGCCATAAAGACCGCATTCCGAGGTTGTATACCAATAAGTCAACTCCCAGTTGACTTTCTCAACTTTTAGGCTACTCTAAAAGGCTAAATGCCTAAACTCTTATTATAACCACTCCGGACCTAAACCAACTGATCCAATACATCAAAAATAAGATAGCGATACATAACAAATGCAGCAATAGGGGAAAGGGGGTAAATCTCACAAAATGATCGGCCATGTCGTTACAATATATATATATATATATATATATGCGAAATCACTTCTTTCTCAAAATTTGTATATTGACTCATGTTTTTCATGAATTTCAACCATATCCATTGAAAAAGGTCCCTTTTTGCTTAGTTTTTTGGAATCTTTTATATATATACACATGCATATATAAACATACATATGTGTGTGTATATAAATATATATATATATATATATATATACATGTAACGACCCGGCCGGTCATTCCGAGACTTTAGCCCCGTTTCCCCTGTTTCTGCTTCATTTATGTGGTTCAGCTTCATTTATGTGTGTTGGGTCGGTTGTTTCGTGTTCAGAGTAGTCATGGTGAGCATTGAGGCAATTAGTCTCTCAAGGTAGCCTAATAATTGAGAAAGTCAACTAAGAGTTGACTTATTGGTGAACAACCTCGTAATGCGGATTTTATGGCTTGGATAGCTTCGTTAGGTGATTTGGGACTTAGGAGTGAGTTCAGAATATTTTTGTGATGTCCGGTGTAGAATTAGGCTTGAATTGGCGAGAGTTCATTTTTGACGATTTCTAGTCGGCCGTGGAAAATAGGCTATCGAGATCGAAATAGAATTTTGGAAGTTGGAGCAGGTTCGTAATGTCATTTTGGATGTGTCTGCAATCTTTTAGGTCAATCGGAGGTGTTTTGGTTGGTTTCGACGTAGTTGGCGAAATTTGGAAGTTTCAAAGTTCATAGGCTTGAATTTGATGTAATTTTGGTGCTTTCGCATTGTTTTTGGTGTTTTGAAGGCTTGAATAAGTTTGAACGATGTTATGGGATATGTTGGTATGTTTGGTTGAGGTCCCGAGGGCCTCGGGTGTCTTTCGGGTGGTTAGCGGACCAACTTTTGGCTTGAATTCTAGGCAGATTGCTGCTGGTGTAAGGTTTTGGTTTCCTTCTATGCGATAGCATGAGGATGAATGCGATCGTGTAGGGTTAATTAGTGAGGCAGGATTTTTGTTAATCTCGATTGCGTGGAATGGTTTGCGATCGCGTGAGTATGAGTGTTTGGTCAGTGCGAACGCGTGGTCTTGTTTGCGATCGCGTAGAGTTAAAGGGGTGCGTGGGTAAGTTGAGCTTTGTTCTTCGCGATCGCGTGAGGTTGTCTGCGATTACGTAAGGTAAACTGATGGGGCAGAAAGTTTGTTCTTCGCGATCGCGTGCCAAAGTTTACGATCGCAGTGAAGGAATTATTTTAGCTGGGCAGAATGTTTAAAAGGCCGAAAGTGCGAATTTGGTTGTTATTTTCTCCATTGTTGCATGCGGACTTGAGAGCTTTTGAAAGATAATTGAAGGAGAATCAAGGGAAATCATCTGGAGGTAAGAATTTCAACTTCATAACACGTTTTTATGTCAATTCTTAAGTGATAAAACCACAAAAATTTCTAGAAATTTAGCCAATTTGGGGAAGAATGGTGCATGGAAAATTTATTTTCTTTTGAGGATTTGAGTGGGCAATTGTTGTCTGATTTATGTGTTCTTGGTATGTATAGAATCGTGGGAGGATGAGGTTTCTAATGATATAAAAGTTATTGAATTCTGAGATGTGGGACCGGGGCTCGGGTTTGGCCGAATTTCGAGATTCTTGTGTAAATTGACAATTTTCGATTGGGTTGTGTTCCTTGAGTATATATTAATGATGTTGAATTGATCTTGGATAGATTAGGAGAAATCAGGAGCCAATTTGAGGGGTAAAGGCATAGCAGACTAGTGTTGTGGCCCGGTAGAGGTAAGTAATGGTTATAAATCTTGTGCTGAGGGTATGGAACCCCGGACTGCATTATTTTCTCACTAAATTTGGAATGGCGCACATGTCGGATGACGAATATGTGGTGCGTACTAATTTTTGGATTGGAATAGGTCCTCTCCGCGGTAACTAATGAGTTGCATATTTACTCAAAATCTTATGTTAAATCATGTTCTAAAAATTTGTGAAATATTTGGGTTGTAAGCCGTGTTTGGGGCCTCGTGCCGATCTGTTTAGACCCTCGTGAGGGCATTTTACTACTGTTTTTCACACTACCTGTTGATGATTTTACTCAAAATTATTGTGCATGCCGTTTTCTCGAAACTCATCCTGATTTACATTTCATGAGCATTAAAATGATATTTTCGGGTCGAGTACCCCGTTCTATTACTTCACCCGAGGGGCTTTTTGAGTGGTTCCACCGAGTGTGGCCGAGGGCCAAGAGTGATGGTGAGGTGCTGAGTGATATTAGCGCTTGGGCTGAAGGAGCCCCTCCAGGACGTGAGCCGGGGGAACGTTTTGGGCGAATTTCCTAATTTCGTGTATTAGCTTCGAACTTATTAGTTATTTCGTTTCCTTGTGATGATATTTACACTATGCAATCGAATTGTCTAGATTTTTGCCATCTGGAGTTGGATACTCGTGGCAAGAGCGTGGTTTTGAGTTGATTAGCACAGTCAAGGTAAGTATCTTGCCTAATCTTGTGTGGGGGAACTACCCCTTAGGATTGAGTCTTCTATGTGGGTTGTAGTCCGAGTACGCGAGGTGACGAGTGCGTACTTGGACTTATTTTCAAATAGATTGCTCTTTAGGGATTTCTAGGTCCTTATGTTCCCCGCGTATGAATTGAAATTGTTATATTTAAATTCCCGATTTCTTGTTTCATCTCTCCCTGCTCAAATTAGAAGTACTTTCCTAGCATTCCTTGTTTCTTATATGATCTTATTGACTTAAATGAAGACCTTGTATTTCCTACCGTTATACTATATATTTCTTCATACGCTGCTTATGTGACTAAAACTAGTATAATCTCGTCCTATAAATGTCTAACGAGTAGTTGGAATATCTATACGTTGGTAAAGCATGCATGTGAGTCGTACATTGCGATTTAAATGATTTTACTCTTAAATACTACTTAGGTTTAATTGATGACCGCCCATGTTGATGGTATTCTTTGATGCTGCCTATTTACTGAGCATTTGTTCAAACTGAGTTTATTCGGTGAAGCTAATTGTCTAAGTGAGATTGGTTATAGTTGATTCCCTTGCCGGGATGATTTGGTTTCTTGGTTGCGAACTTGAATATATAGAATCGTTGCTATATTTGTCTTGTTTTCTCCTCGTTATGTTGTCTTCTCTTTGTGCTTGGCATTCTTTTCAGTGGCTATTTCTTATGAGTGAGTTTTTACTATTTTCGTGATTTAAGTCTTTGTATTGTTTTGCTCATCGTACTTTGCATTCGGTCTTGTTTGCTTTTGCGCCGGTTGTGGCAATATATGTTTTTTCTGTCGCATTCTGGTTGTTTTCCTCAGTGTCTGCATTGCATATTTAAATTGGGACTATGGACTGAGATCTGGGGGCTTTCCCCCTCTACTGCACTGCATATTTAAATTGGGACTACTGACAGAGATCCGGGAGCTTTCCCCCTATACTACACTGCATATTTAAATTGGGACTACGTACAGAGATCCGGAAGCTTTCCCCCTGTACTGCATCGCATATTTAAATTGGGACTACGGACGAGATTCCAGGAGCTTTCCCCTGTACTGCATCGTATGTTTAAATTGGGACTACAGACGAGATTCCGGGAGCTTTCCCCCTATACTGCATTGCATGACAAATTCTGAGTTGCAGACTGAGTTCCGGTGGTTTTATCATTGAGGAGATTTGGATCGAAGAGTATATATATATATATATATATATATTGAAAAGTATAGCTGAAAAGCAATTATCTCCAGGAAAANCGTATGTTTAAATTGGGACTACAGACGAGATTCCGGGAGCTTTCCCCCTATACTGCATTGCATGACAAATTCTGAGTTGCGGACTGAGTTCCGGTGGTTTTATCATTGAGGAGATTTGGATCGAAGAGTATATATATATATATATATATATTGAAAAGTATAGCTGAAAAGCAATTATCTCCAGGAAAAGTTATGTCTGAATTCTATTTCAAAAGTATATTTGAAAAGTATTTGTCTTGCAGAAAAATGATATTTGAAAGAGCAGTATTTGGGAAAGTATATTCGAACATCACGTATTTTGATGATAATTGAAAGAGCAGTATTTGGGAAAGTATATTTTAACACTACGTATTTGAAGAGACTATGTTTTAAAGATTTCTCTTTATAAAAATATATAAATATACATTTCGAGAAAGTATGTTTTAAATAAGAAATTTCTCTATTCCTAAATGATTATATCTTTAAGTCTTCAAAATAAACTCACGATTTAAAGGTTGTCACTCGAAGGTTTGACCAGTTTTATTGAGTTTATTGGCTAAGGCCTGACATGATAAATTGATGCAGTGCTGAGTTGCTAGTGCTTTTATTGGGTTGTGATTCCCACCATTTGGATTGCATTCTTTCCATTCTCTTCGTGTATTTCTATTATGATGTCCGTTGATCGTAATCATTAAATTTTCTTCGATATTTTTTGACCGTATCGTTAACTATATTGAAAAATCTTTAGATAGATATTATGTTTTGCTCATTTATACATTTATGCCTTTTTACTTGTTAGAGCGGTGGTGTCTTGACTATTCCTCGTCACTACTTCATTGAGGTTAGTCTTAATACTTACTAGACACCGCTGTTGTGTGCTCATACTACACTTCTGCAGATTTTTGTGTGCAGATCCAGGTTATGTTGTTAGTAGCTGTGCAGATCATTGCTGGGGAGACTCAAGGTAACCTGTTGCTGCGTTTGCAGGCTTCGGAGTCACCTTCCTGTTTTATTCCTATTCAACTGTACTTACTTATTCCTAGACAGTTGTATTTAGATTTGATAGAAAGATTTCGTAGAACTTATGACTTGTATTTTACTGGGTTTTGGAAAATTGTAAACTCTGTCAAGATGACTATATTGAAATTATTATAATTCCTTTATTATTATTGTCGTTTAGTGGAAATGTTAGGCTTACCTAGTCCCTAAGACCAGGTGCCATCACGATACCCAACAGAGGGAAATTTGGGTCGTTAGATCATTCCGTTACTTGAGTGATTGATAATGGATCCCCTGATTTCGGGCTTTAACGATCTCCAGTGTAGATCTTTGCACTCTTATTTTCCTTTGATTTTGGGACCTTCCTATACTAGCTTCCATCAATCATCTATCAAATCATTGGTTGATTTTTCTTTCGGATTTCCGATGCTTCTTTCTTTTTCATAGCTAGGCGTTGATACTTTTCCTTTCCTTTTCTTCCGTTGATAGATTGCTTCCTTAGTCCATGCTTGAATGATATGAAATCTTGATTACTTTGTTTTATCCCTTGTGATCCTGCACGTCACGGCCCCAAATCTAAACTGGCCGTGATGGAACCTATCGTGGTACTAGGCTAGCCAATTTATTGTACATAATACAAGGAACTTTCCATTTAAATAAATAACGCGATTTATCATAAATCTTCCACTTTTAATATTTTACAAATATGGATAATCAAGGAAAACATCTAAATAATATCCCCAAAACTCGGAGTCAACAGTCATGAGCACCTAAATGGAACACAAAATCTGACATGCTTTCCTTAATACAACAAGTATATGAAAATGTAAATAGCGACAAAATGAGAAGGAGAAGGGTGGGGTTGCAAACGTTGTGCAGCTAGCTTACAGTCTCCGACAAATGCTCCACTGAGAGTAATCAAATCTCACTCGATCTGAGCACCTGAATCTGCACACAGGGTGCAGGGAGTAACGTGAGTACACCAACTCAGTAAGTAACAAACATAAATAAGGACTTGAATGCAGTGATGAGCTTTTAAAATCATGTAAAATTATATAATAAATATCAGTGGAAATCAATAAATCAGGTCAGGAATGTATGTTCCGAAAGTGTCATAAAAACTCCAGTTTTCCCTTTCCAAATCTCATGCAAAACATTGGTTCAACAATTATCATTTAGAGGCTAAAATGTAAAGAAGAGTGAAAACAGTAGTTTCATAACATATAAAGCCTCTCAGTCACTCGTGACTCATCTCTCGTGAATCAGCCCGATCCAATATATATCTTGCTGCGACGTGCATGCCGATCCCCATATATATATATATATATATATATATATATGTGTGTGTGTGTGTGTGTGTGTGTGTGTGTGTGTGTGTGTGTCTAATGCTGCGGCGTACATCCCGATCCATCACTATCCTCACAATTCAGCTCTCGGCCTCGCTCAGTCATCACCCTCACAAGACACTCGGGCAACATGAATGAACAATGAACAAGTATTAATCATGACTGAGATTATATTTTCTATCAAAAATAGTGTGAGAATAGTAATAAAACACCCCTGAGGGTCCAAACAGGTCTGCACAAGGTCCCAAACATGGCAAACAACCCAAAATATAGTATAAATCTCATAAATATGGAATACCATATGATTTAAAATAAAATATGCGACTTAATAGTAGCTACGAGACGGACCAAGTCACAATCCCTATCGATGCCCGCCCACACGCCCGTCACATAGCATGTGCGTCACCTCATTTATCAAAACAATACGAAATACCGGAGTTTCATACCCGCATGTCCAGATTTACAATCGTTACTTACCTCAAACAGGATGAAAAACTACACCGCGATGCCTTTTCCCCTCGACTCGGCCTCAACGCGCCCCAAATCTATTCAAAACAGATTCATATCATCAAAATATGCTAAAGAGGCAAAGCCCACTCGAAAATAACCAATTTATATAAAAAATCCTGAAACTGGCCAAACCCGACCCCCGAGCCCATGTCTCGGATTCCGATAAAAATCACAAAACTAGAATCCTTACGCTCTCATGAGTTCATACATACCAAATACATCAAAATTGGACCCCAAATGGCCCCTCAAATCCCCAATTTATACTCTCAAATTTCAAGCCCTAATCTCCCAAGTTTCTCCACTAAAACATGATTAAAGAATGGACTAATCGTCATAAACACAAGATACAAGGTCCAAGAAGCTTACCTCACTGAATACACTTAATTCCCCTTGAAATCCCAGCTTTAAGCTCCAAAATCCGTCAACAATGGTGAAGAAATGAGTGAAAATTCGCGAACGCAACCTAAGCCCCAAATCATATAATGAAGCTATCCGAGCAATAAAAATCACATTCCAAGAACATTTACCTATAAGTCAACTTCCGATTGACTTTTCCAACTAAATCACCAACTTAAGAGACTAAGTATCTCATTTCTCTCCACAACCACTCCGAACCCGAACCAATCAACCCAACGCAGCACAAAATAGTTGAACCATACAATAATGAAGCAGAAATGGGGAAAACAAGGCTAAACTCTCGGAACGACCGGCTGGGTCGTTACACTGCATCAAACATGATATATTATTTTTTCATCATTGAAACTCATATTTAACATATTGTTGGTGAGCGAATGAAAACGAACGGTGTATGTTGTTCGTGAGAGTGATTAAACCATCCCTTGTCCATTATCGTTTAGCGAGTGAAAATCATTCTTGTAAACGTTGGTGGTGAACGCTAAAAATGACAAAAGTTGTAATCATCCCAAAATACGAAGAGCTCAATAAATAACCTTCTTGCAATCCAAGGGGACTGAATTAGGATACCACATTAGTTCTGAACTAATATAAAAATCCATGATGCCATTTACTTTATTGCTTAAATATTTTATTATTCACAATTACTGTTTGATATGATTGTGTTCGCAATAAATTTCCGTAGTATGAAAAATAAACTACAACAAAAATAATATGAAGAACAAATAGATTTTATTGATAAATATTTGTGAGTACAATTCTATGTACCCCTTGATTTTCCTCTCTAAAACTCTCCGTGATTCGAGGGCTTTATGAGCGTCTTTCTCGAATTTAGGACGACGCACACCTCCTTGTGATGTATTTAATGGCCAAGAACGTCTAGCAGTACTTTGTTGTTACGGGTTGATCTTTGAGAAGAACTTCGTTGATCACTCCCTTATTGAAGAACTATGCACTTGATTATTGATCTCTCTATCTGTGGATGCCCTCACCAATTGCGGAATGCTCTTCTCCAATTCTCAATGTCCCTAGATAGTTATGTGTTGCATTTTTTTCTTTAAAGGGTGTAAATGAGAAATGGAAGAGGCACCTTTTTTGGATTGCACCTCTCCATATCACCCTTCCTTTGTCTATAAATGTAGAGGCTTGACCTTAATTTTTATAGATGGAAAATCTGTAAACTTCTCCCCTCTTTTCTACATTGTCGCATTATTTTCCAAATAAATATAAGTGTGAAGCGTGATTTGCTCCGTTTGTTGAGTTCGCTGAAGTTCTGTGATTTGTAGCACCGCTATCACGGAATAGTTATTTCGGTTCTATCTTGGGAGGAATTAATCCATAACTTTGGGTTATAGTGAGGGGATTAAATTCCTTAAGAGCACGCTGTGAATTCAGTATGCTCAGAATTAATTAAGCTAGTTTAATTGAGGAAGCCACTTTCTTTAATGTATACTAGCTTCAATACCAATCGAATCTATGGAAGAGAGACCCTCTATCCTCTTAATCTTTAGAGTAGATATTATATATAGGATAATCAGTCCACTGCGGTGCCCAAGACAAGGCAAGATGAATAGGAATGTTGAACGTTTTGTTTATCGAACTAACGTTTCTTTCTTTATCTGAATTTCTGGTTTCAAATACAGATTACCAACAATCTTAAGGAATTTAATGTGAAGTATTTTTCTCTAATTTTGAAAAAAGGATAGGTAAAAGTCTCGAACAACCATGAACTTCGAGTATGCTGGAAATGGAGAATTACACATATATTCTATGAGTATAAATTTGAACTTAGGAGCCTTCGTATAAATAACTCAGTTAAGTGCAATTTTCTAAGTGACTTAGTGGCATTTGACTATGCATCATTAGTGAATTGGTAAAACCAATCTGGTGAAAGCGTCGGTTCGGCAATCATTACTGTTTTTATTTTATTTTTGTTTTGTTCCAAAAGCTTGGTCAAACACTTCAACTTTGAAAATAGCACCTTTTTAAAAAAAAATTACTTTTCAGCTTGGAGAAGCTTGGACATTTGTATCAATGTTGTATGATTTAAGATGGGTTATATTCATAATTTGTATGCTTTAATATTTACTACATTATTTGCTTCTGAGATAAACTAGAGGTTCTCTAAAGCTCAATTACCTTACACATACACATATCTTTAATCAGACTAAAAAGACACTTGGGCGTGTGTTACTTTTTCTCCACAATGAATTCTGTAATATTCTAATTATTTTTCTTTTAAAAAAGATTTCCGCAGACAAACTAGAGATATACCACTTTCATATAAAGAGACTTTTATCCCAAAAGAAAAGAGGGCGTAACTCAATATTTTAATTGAAACGCTAATTATGATTTGAAAAGTTTTTACGAGGGAATGCCTATATTTATAAATGTCACAAACCAAATCTTAATCTAGGTCGCGATGGCGCCCAACGCCGATGTTAGGCGAACCAACACAATTAGTCTAGTGAGTTCCATTTAATTTTATAAAACTTTATTAACAATACTCGAGATTCTGTTACAAACATGAGAAAATGACAAATATCAAAGGCAAATTTACTTGCAATGATCAAGACGTTAAATATAAATAGTTACATTTCCAAAAGAATAATCTACCAATGTGTGTGCCAGGAACTAGTGTCGCAAGTATACATGCATCTAGTAGAAGGAATCAAAAGAACACGTCTATCCTACTGTCTGAGAGGATATACACAGAATAAAAAAAGGGAAAGACTCTAACGTGCTGCTGAATGGAATCAAGAGAAGAAGCTTACCGTGGAATATCTGATCTCGTGAAGTCAAGAACGAGCTTCGGACTGATAACCAGATGCACCTGCCTCAGAACCTGTACAATTAAGTATAGAAGCGTAGCATGAGTACATAAACATTATGTATCCAGTAAGTATCCAGTCTAATCTCGAAGAAGTAGTGACGAGAGGTCGACTTGACACTTGCTAGGCCAAAATAATTTATCTAAATATAAGGCTAAGCATGAGTATCAAAGATGAATAACACTAAGAACAAGAAATGACAAATCTTTTCACAGGTACTTTTATGTGTCAATTCCTATCAAATAGATTACTACTTCATTCTTCAGGGAATATTTAACGGTTTGACAATCACAGGAAAATACCAAGCAATTAGCATGTGCATAATATGCCGAGGACGTACAGCCCGGTCCAACAGAAAAGTAAATGTGCACTGCCAAAGGGTCAAACGACGCAAACCATAGATGCATCTATTAACTTGCCGAGGCGAACGGCCCGCTCCCATGAGAGTAGTGGAAGAAATCACACTGCTCACGGAATATAATTGCGAAGCGGTTTCACATAAACATAACACATTCTTCTCAATTCATTTTTCAAATTAATACTTATTTGAAACCTTTAAATTCTTCATATATTGATATAAACTTTCACTTAAAGATGATAGCGCATATAAATCAATTAAAAATGTTCACAAGGCATGGTGTAAGCATAAACTACCCGGACATAGCAGGAATAGTCACAACGCACGGAACCTCGTCACCTAGTACGTACGTAGTCCCCCATAATTTTTCACATGATCAATTATTTCACCTAGGGGGAAGGTTCTCTCTTATGAGGTTAGAAAGGAGAGTTACCTCGTATCAAGCCTACTTCCCGATTCAAGAATGTGCTCAAACCTCCAAATATGATGCCCAACAACTCGAAACTAGCCAAACATTACATAAACTAGTCAATATACGCTCAAAAGTTCATAATTCCACTATTTAAGTGATTACCCAAGCCAATGCAAGATTCCTAAAATTCTCCCCTGAGCCCACATACTTGGATTTCAGAAATTCTTAAAGAAAGTTGTTACACATAACCTAAGGATCAATAATATATGATTTTTACTAGATTCCATAACAAATTTCGTGGTCAAATCCCATTTTTATCAAAACCCTAGGTTTTACCCTAAACCCATAATTCTCATTAATATTTATGTATTAATCTACCCAAAAATCAAGTATTAAACTCACAATAAGTAGGAATAACATACCTCTCAAATGCTAAGTTGAAATCCCCTCTTTGGAAGCTCCTAAATTGCCCAAGGATATGATAAATGAGCCCAAATAAGCCTAAGTCCTATGTTTAAAACACCTCACTGCCTCCAGTCATTTTTGCACCTGCGACGCATGGACCGCACCTGCGGTCTCGCTTCTGCGGGCCATACTCCGCATCTGGGGAAGGAGGAATGATGGCAGGGCATCACACATGCGAAAGGGGGGCCGCATCTGCGGATCCTGGCATCCACTCAATGGGCGCACCTGCGAGGCTTCGACCGCTTCTGCGGTTTGGCACCTGCGGCTGGCCAAACACAGGTGCAGTCGCACTTCCAAAACCAACTAAATTCAACTAATGAACTTTAAGTTCTTAAATTCACTTCCAACACGCTGAAAGGTACTTATACTACTTGGAACGATACCAAATCTTCGAGCAATTCATAAATGATACAACAGAACTATTCCTGGTCTCGGAATTCCGTTTTGACCTCGATATCTTCAAAACACGTTCCAAACCTCAATTATAAAACTTCAAGAATCTTATTTCACTATTTGGTGCCGAAACGCCGCCCGATCATCCACAACTCGTTCCGAACATACGCCCAAGTCTGAAATTATCATACAAACCTATTGGAACCTTCAAATCACGATTATGAGGTCGTTTACTAAAAATGTTGATCGAAGTCAAACGTGGCCTTTAAGTCCAACGTTAAGGAACTAAGTGTTCCAATTCCAACCCAAACTCTTCCAAATCCTGAACCAACCATTCCCGCAAGTCGTAAACCAGTAAAAGCAAGTACAGATAGTCTTATTTAGGAGCATGTGGTTCTAGAAAGAAAAACGACTGGTCGGGTCGTTACATTCTCCACCTCTTAAACAAATGTTCATCCTCGAACGGGTCTAGAATCATACCTGGAGTGATGAACAAGTGTTGATATCTGCTGCGCATGTCCTCCTCGGAGTTCCAAGTCGCCTCCTCGGCTGGTTGGCCCCTCCACTGGACCTTCATGGCGGAAACCCTATTAGACCTCAATTGGCGCTCCTGCCTATCAATAATAGCAACTGGTTCCTCCTCATAGCCCAACCTCTCGTCTAGCTAAATGGTACTGAAGTCTAACACATGAGACAAGTTAGCGTGGTACCTCCGGCGCATAGATACGTGAAAAACTGGATGAACACTTGATAGGCTGGGAGGTAAAGCAAGCTCATAAGCAACCTCCCCAACTTGCCTCAACACCTCAAACAAACCTATAAACCTTGGGCTCAACTTTCCCTTCTTCCCGAACCTCATAATACCCTTCATCGGCGAGACTTTCAAGAGAACCTTCTCGCCGACCATCAATGATACATCATACGCCTTCTAATCTGCATAACTCTTTTGCATGGACTGTGCCATGCGAAGCCTCTCCTGAATCAACTTTACCTTTTCTAAGGCATCCTTTACCAAGACAGTACCGTATAGCTTAGCCTCGCCATGCTCAAACCACCTGATGGGAGAACGACATCGCCGACCATATAAAGCCTCAAATGGGGCCATCTCAATGCTGGACTGATAGCTATTGTTGTACGCAAACTCAGCCACGGGCAAGAACTGATCCCACTGCCCTCTAAAGACAACCACACATGCCTTGAGCATGTCCTCCAATATCTAAAATGTCTGCTCTGACTGCCCGTCGGTCTGAGGATGAAATGATGTGTTGAGCTCTACACAGGTGCCCAACTCACTCTGTACGACTCTCCAGAAATGCGAGGTGAACCTAGGACCTCTATCTGATATGATGGACACAGGCACACCGTGCAACCGGACTATCTCCCGAATGTAGATCTGAGCCAACCTCTCTGAAGTATAAGTATTGTCCACTGGAACGAAGTGTACAGACTTGGTCAAACTGTCGACAATAACCCAAACGACATCAAACTTCCGCAAGGTCCGCGGCAACCCAACTACAAAGTCCATAGTGATGCGCTCCCGTTTCCACTCAGGTATATGCATCTGCTGGAGTAGGCATCCTGGCCTCTGTTGCTCATACTTAACTTGTTGGCAATTTAGACATATAGCCACATATTCCACTATGTCTTTCTTCATCCCATGCCACCAGTAGTGCTGCCTCAGGTCACGATACATCTTCGTAGCACCTGGATGAATAGAATACCACGAACTGTGTGCCTCCTCTAGAATCCTCTTCCTCAGTCCATCAACATTAGGAACACATAAGTGACCCTGAAGTCGCAGAACACCATCCTCGCCAATAGAAACCTCTTTGGCACCACCATGTAGTATCGTCTCTCTGAGAACTGCCAAGTGTGGATCATCAAACTACCGAACCTTGACCTTCCCTAATAATAAAGATGGAGCAACAACACGCGCAAGAACTCGGCTGGGCTCTGAAATGTCCAGCCTCACTAGTCTGTTAGCCAAGGACTGAATGTCCAGGGTTAGTGGCCTCTCCTCTACTGAAATGAATGCCAAGCTACCCATACTCTCCGCCTTCCTGCTTAAGGTGTCTGCAACCACATTCGCCTTCCCGCGATGATAAAGAATTGTGATGTCATAATCCTTCAGTAAATCAAGCCACCTACGCTGCCTCAAATTAAGGTTCCTTTTCTTGAACAGGTTCTGCAAGCTGCAGTGGTCTGTATAAACGTCACAAGACACTCCATACAAGTAATGCCTCCAAATCTTAAGAGCATGAACAATCGCTGCCAACTCCAATTCGTGCACGGGGTAGTTCTTCTCATGAATCTTCAACTGACGTGAAGCATATGCAATAACTCTTCCCTCCTGCGTCAATACACATCCTAAGCCAATGCGTGAAGCGTCGCAATAAACTGTATACATCTCTAAATCGGAAGGCAACACTAGAACTGGTGCTATGGTCAAAGTTGATTTGAGCTTCTGAAAGCTCGCCTCACACTCATCGGACCATCGAAATAGGACACCCTTCTGGGTCAATCTAGTCAGAGGGGATTCAATGGATGAAAAACCCTCAATAAATTGATGATAATAACCTGCCAATCCCAAGAAACTCCTGATCTCGTTCGCTGAAGTAGGGCTTGGAAAACTCTGAACTGCCTCAATCTTTTTAGGATCCACCTTGATACCCTCTCAGGACACCACATGTCCCAAGAATGCTACCGAATCTAACCAAAACTCACACTTGGAGAACTTAGCATATAATATTTGTTCCCGCAAGGTCTGGAGCATTACCCTCAAATGCTGCTCGTTCTCCCCCAGGCTACGTGAGAAGAACAAGATGTAATCAATGAAGACAATGATAAAGTAATCAATATAAGTCCTAAACACCCTATTCATCAAATCCATAAACACTGCTGGGGCATTAGTCAAGCCAAAGGACATCACCAGGAACTCATAATGACCATATCTAGTAAGGAAGGCAGTCTTCGGAACATCTGAGTCCCGAATCCTCATCCGATGATACCCCGATCTAAAGTCAATCTTAGAAAACACCCTAGCACCCTGCAACTGGTCAAACAAATCATCGATGCGCAAAAACGGGTACTTGATTTTTATGGTAATTTTGTTCAACTGATGGGTCAATACACATCCGCATAGTCCCATCCTTCTTCTTCACAAATAACACTGGAGCACCCCCAAGGCGATACACTCGATCTGATAAACCCCTTAGCTAGAAACTCATCAAGTTGTTCTTTCAATTCTCTCAATTCTTTCAGAGTCATACAGGTACGGTGGAATGGATATAGGCTGTGTGCCTGAATCCAAGTCAATACAGAAATCGATATCACACTTTGGCGGCATGCCTGGGAGGTTAGAAGGAAGCACATCGGCGAAATCCCGAACTACTGGCACTGAATCAATCATCGGAGACTCTGCGGTGGTGTCCCGCACATAAGCGAGATAAGCCAAACAACCCATCTCGACCATATGTCGAGCCTTTAGAAGAGAAAAAAACCGACTAGCTGCACTAACTGAGGAACCTCTCCACTCCAATCTCGGCAACTCAGGCATGGCTAATGTAACAGTCTTGGCATGGCAATCTAAGATGGCATGATAAGGAGATAACTAGTCCATGCCCAGGATGACCTCAAAGTCGGTCATATCAAGTAACAAAAGGTCCGCCTTGAACTCGAACCCACAGAATGTGACCACACAGAACCGATATATCCAGTCAACAACCACTGAATCGCCCATATGAGTGGACACATAAACAGGGGTACCCAAAGACTCACGAGGAACACCTAGGAAATGAGAAAATAGAGATGATACATATGAATAGGTAGACTCTGGGTCAACTAATACTGAAGCCTCCATACCGCAGACGGAGATAATACTTGTGATAACGGCGTCTGAGGTCAATGCATCTGGTCTGGCCGAAAAAACATAGAATTGGGCTAGAGCGCCGGCTGGCTAGCCTCCACCCGACTGAATAGAAGCTGGATGAGCTCCCCCTGTCTGGCCTCCACCTCCATGACGACCCCTACACACCTGGCCTCCACCTCTGGGTGGCCGGACTACTGGTGCTGATATCATAAGATGATGGCCATGCTGCACTGCCTTGTCCTGAAGCCTGGGGCAAAACCTCTTCATGTGACCTGGATCCCCACACTTGTAAAAACCTCTCGACACCATAGACTACTGCCCTGAAGACTGGCCATGGTTGCCGGAATACCCACTAGAGGAACCATGAATGGCTGGGGGACGATATGAACTCTCTGGCATGGCACTGAGATAGGCGCTGGAAGAACCCTAATGATCAGAATACCCGCTGGAGGAACCCTGAATAACCGGTGGACGATAAGAACTCTCCGGCATGTCACTGAAGTAAGGCCTCACGGGAGCGCCTCGAGGAGGTGGTGGTGGTGGTGCTGAATATGGGGGCCTGCTGGGCTGGCCCCTCCCAAACTGACCTCTTCCCTTAACCGGAGCACCCCTAAAATCTCCAGAAATCTGAGCACTCTTATTCTGCTGCCCCTTCTCTTTACCCCTCAGACGATAGCCCTCAATCCTGCGGGAGATCTCCACTACTAGTTGATAAGGAGTCCCCATCTCCACCTCTCGGGACATGTTGGCCCTAATACCAGAGTGCAACCCTGCTAATAATCTCCAAACCCTCTCTCTGTCAGTAGGAAGTATCATAAGTGCGTGATGAGACAACTTAGAAAACCCCGCCTTGTAGTCGGTCACTGACATCTGACCCTACTCAAGCTGCTCGGAGTGGTACCGCAGTTCTTCCCTCTCAGAGGGCGGGATATACCTGTCCAGGAATAACTCAGTGAAATGCTCCCAGGTGACGGGAAGAGAATCCGCTAGCCTGCCAAGAACATAAGATTGCCACCATCTACAGGCCCTTCCCTCTAGCTAGAAAGTGGTGAAGTCAACCCCATTAGACTCTAGTATCCTCATGTTGTGTAGTCTGTCCCTGCACCTATCAATAAAATCCTAAGCATCCTCATGACGCTCTCCCCCGAAGACTGGATGGTGAAGTCTAGACCATCTGTCCAATAACTTCTGCAAATCGCCATCCGCAACTGGTCGGGGCTTAGGTGCTACTGTTGTAACTAGCTGGGCTCCGCCCGCAGGCAGGGTAATTGGAGTCTGATAAACAGTACCTGCATGCCCTCGGGCCTTGGCAATAGGGATCTGTGCTCCCCCTCCCGCCATAGATGTGGTCGGGTCCGCTGGAAATAAACCAGCCTAGGTCATAGTGTCCATGAACTGTATCATACGACCCATTACCTCCTGAAAGCCCGGCGCTGTCATGAAATCCACCGGGGCAGGATGTGCTATGGGCACCTCGCCCTAATCCTCAACGATAGGGTCCTCTGCTGGTGGTGTAACTGGGGCAGCTCTAGGAAGCCCCCGTCTCCTACCTCGGCCGGTGCCTCCCTGCCTCGGCCTCTAGCAATGAGAGGAGCGACCCCTCCGGGTCTGGAACGTCGGTTGTGCGCATCCTTACCATTTGTGAGAGAATAGAAAAATGAGATTTAATATACTATCAACTGCACGACAGAAGATGAATAAAGGGAGATTTCCTAACACCCTATAGCCTCCTGAAGATAAATACAGACGTCTCCGTACCGATTCGCAAGACTCTATTGGGTTTTCCCGTAACTTGTGAGACCTATATGAACCTAGAGCTCTGATACCATGTTGTCACGACCCAAATGTAAATCTAGGTCACGATGGCGCCCAACGCCGATGTTAGGCGAACCAACACAATCTTCGATTATGCAGATATCAGCGGATTAATGCTTCTGCACAGTGATGCTCTGGTAATATCTTTACTTATTCATGACATTAACGTAAAAAGAGTGTTGATTGATCCAAGAAGTTCAGTCAATATCATTTTGCTAAGAGTCGTGGAAGAAATGCTACAGGGGAATCAAGTAATCCCAAAAGCGCGAGCCATATCAGGGTTTGATAACTATACAGTTATAACAAAAGGAGAAATTGAGCTTAGCAGTTATGTTGAGGGGGTGATAAAAAATGCCAGTTTCCAAGTCATCGATACTAACATGGCTTATAACGTGTTCACTGGAAGGCCATGGATCCACAACATGAAAGCGATACCCTCCACGTTGCATCAGGTAATTAAATTTCCCTCAGAATGGGGGATTCAATAAATCAAAGGAGATCGGCAGACCACAAGAAATATAAACATTGTGGTACACTGCAACAAGAAAATAGAGGTGGAAGAATTACTAGATAAAGGAATCTCCCAAGCAGGTAACACAACCCAAACAAGCATGGAATAAATTACTACCCAAATAGGTACGGAAGGTATTATTACTGAAACAGGTACGCAAGAAAATACTTACGAGAAGGAGAGTTAAGTTACCATGGAAGGTGTACTATACCACATATATGCAGATTCCAGACCGGACGTCATTCGTGAATCGGAGGAAGATGAGCACATCAAAACAACTACGGAGGAGCTCGAATCTATTCTGTTATCTAAACAAAAGCCTGAGCAGAAAGTGTATATAGGCACGAGGCTAGGCCCCGTTCGAAGAGGTAAGTTAATTGATTATTTAAAGGCTAACGCAGACTGCTTTGCATGGTCCCACTCAGATATGACAGGCATCCCACCAGAAGTGATGAATCATAAACTAAATGAAGACCTATCCTTCGTACCTGTTAAGCAGAAGAAAAGAAAGAAAGGACCATTCAAGAACTAAGTGATCGAAGAAGAGGTACATAAAATCTTGAAGATTGGTTCGATGCAAGAGGTAACATACCTAACTGGCTAGCAAACACCGTGGTAGTACCTAAAAAGAATGGCAAGGGGACAGTATGCGTAGATTATACTAACTTAAATAAAGCATGCCCCAAAGATTCATTCACATTGCCGCATATAGATCAAATGATTGATGCCACAATAGGTCATGAATTATTAAGCTTCTTAGATGCATATTTTGGTTATAATCAGATTAAAATGAATCCCTCAGATGAGGAAAAAACTTCCTTCATTACAAACAGGGGGACTTACTGTTATAAAGTTATTCCTTTTGGCTTAAAAACGCTGGGGCCACCTACCAAAGGTTAGTGACTAAAACGTTCCAAAAACATCTTAGAAAGACGATGGAAGTCTATATTGATGATATGTTGGTAAATCAACACAAGCAAAAGACCATTTCCAGCATCTATCTACTGCTTTTCATATTCTACGCAGGTATAATATGAAGTTAAATTGAGAGAAATGCACTTTTGGAGTGCAATCAGGTAAATTATTGGGTTTCCTTGTGTCAAACATAGGAATAGAGGTAAATCCCGCTCAAATTAAAGCTATAGAGGAAATACCTGATATATTTAACAAATAAAAAGGAAGTTCAAAGACTGACAGGGAGAATAGCAGCTTTGGGTAGGTTTATTTCTAAATCTTCCGAAAAAAGTTTTAAATTCTTCTCAGTTCTCAAAAAGCAGAATCAGTTCGAATGGACTGAAGAATGTCAGCAAGCCCTCAAGAACCTGAAGATTTATCTATCGAAACCACCACTGCTTTCAAAGCCAAAAGAAGGGGAAAGATTGTACATCTACCTGGCTGTCTCAGAAATTGCTGTAAGTGCAGTATTGGTAAGAGAAGAAAAAGGTAAACAATCACCTGTCTATTATGTAAGTAAAACTTTGCTAGATGCTGAGACTAGATATCCACATCTGGAAAAGTTAGCCTTAGCTTTAATAATGGCATCTAGAAAATTACGACCCTATTTTCAATGCCACCTAATCACCGTTGTGACCTCGTATCCTTTAAGAAATATTCTGCATAAATAGGAATTGTCAGGAAGATTAGCCAAGTGGGCCATAGAATTAAGTGAGCATGAAATAATCTATCAGCCTAGGACTGCAATTAAGTCTCAAATACTAGCTGATTTTGTTGTTGACTTTAGTAATA
>ML388596.1:25707-54021 GCA_005239525.1 Nicotiana knightiana
AAATCTGTTAAACAAAAACAGTTGCAAACATGAGTTTTAGACGATAACCAAACACATGTAAAATGTCATGGAAGTTCAAACAAAAAACTTTCCTTGGAAACATTCTTAAACATGTGTAAAATTCCTATCACTCTATTGCATTATCATGAAGTTGAGACGTCTTCTTCATGTCAATTATAAAGGGCCCTCTTCCATAAACTATGCCTACTACAAAAAGGCACACATTTGATATGATACCGTGCCTATTACAAAAAAGGTACGAGTAGTCTAAAGCATTCCCCATGCAAAACTCGAAGGTAAAACTAAAACCTCGAAAAATAAAGCATGCAAAAGAATTAAAGAGTGAAACAGAAACTCAACAAAAGTCAAACTAAAATTTATATATTAAAACGGCTAAAACTAAGTATTAACTTATAATTAGCCGTATAAAAATTTTATATACACTGTGGTGCCCCTAAGTTGTCATTTGGGGACTTAAAGGAAATCCAAATTTACCCCCGATGGGATTGGGGGTAACCACCAATTGATAGAAAGAAAAAAAAAGGGATAAACCAACTAAATCTTTTCAAGAGAGGGGTTGACTTCAGTGGAAGAAGGAGCGGGAGCAACTGGGGATGAAGAGGCATGAGCGGCTAAAATCTCACAATCAGGTGAAGAGAGGTTATGACCTTGTTGAGCCTTTTCCATGGCTTCCTTAGTTTTGTCTATTTCGGCACTAAGGTCAAAACCCTCTTGATTTATTTCCATCAATGTGTCAAGGCGAGAATTCATATATTCCTAGCTCACATCGACAACAACCACCTCTTCCAAATCTTCATAATCCTTTCCCACACTTGAAGCTCAGATCTCAACCCGTCCTTCTCCACCTCCGCAGCTTCATGGGCGGCCCTTAATGGAAGAATCGACTCCTCTAAAGTTTGAGCTTTGTCTAAAGCCCTACGAATATCTTCTTGAGTACGAGTGAGTGATTGCACGAGCTCGCCTGATAATTCCTCCTTCTGCCCCAACAAAGTCTTCTAGTCTCTAATCTCCTCTGAGGTACGGGACAACTGCTACGCGAACGAAGACTCCAGAACACTCTTATCTTTATCAGCTTGACTGCAAGAAGCCCTCTCCACTGCTAGTTCTGCTGCCATGAGTCTCATCTGCCGCTTCAAGGTACTCTTTTCCTCTTCTAAAGTATCCATGTCAATCCTTAGGCTGACATATTGTGCTCTCAAATTATCAACATCGGCCTGCAACTCGTTTGTCTCTTGGTCTATCTTTGAAATCCTCTTCATAAGCTCCATGCCTTTAAGGTTAATCTACAAGAAATAAACCAGTCAAATATAGTAAATCTCATATACGAGAGTGAAAGAGGATAACTTGCCCCATACCTTCAAATAAGTATGCACGACCTCATTGGCCCATGTAAGAGCACTGTGGCTAGCTAGCTTTGCTTTCTCAGAGGAAACTATCAAAGGCTTGAGCCACACTTCGGGATCACCCATTTTCTTGAAAAGGTTCCCTTCAGCTGGAACCTCAATTACTACCTGCCGCATCTCTCTGCTGGAAGACCCTACTTCCGTAACGGAAGGCGTGGAAGCAGGAAAAGATGGAACATCAATAGGCACGGAAGGTTGAGGAGTTGGAAAATCCATGGGCAAAGCAGCAGGCACAGAGAGTTGAAAAGTTGAAGAAGTTACAGGCAAAGTAATAGCAGAATTTGAAATAGCCAAAGGAACAGATGAAACAGCTTCTCTCAAAGAAGCAAGAAAGACAACAGCCAAAGGGACGTCGTCAGGAGCGAGATCAACACCCTCATGAATAGGGGAATGTGAAACATCATCAAGGACAGGGGGCTCAATCACAGACACGGAAGGCAAGGTTGAGGCTGTAAGCTCATCATCTAAAACCATTCGCCTTCTCCGTGGCCTGTGCACTAAAGCACCCTCTTCTTCTTCTTCTTCTACGAAACATGACTCACTAATCTTCCTCTGCGAGGAAGATGAACCAACAACAATTTCCTGGGATTGATCCAAGGACATCTTCGGGATAGATGAAGCAAACACCCCACGAGCAGAGAACCCTATTAAAAATGGAAAAAAGTTAAACGACAAAAAAAAGAGACTCGAGTAAGGAAAGAAGCAAGAACAAGAGCTTCACTTACCGTGGGTTTTTACTTTCCAACCATACCTCCCAGCGAGGTACTTCCAAGATCTCTCTTCTGAAGGAGCAACAAATAACAAATTTTATACCCAATCACGAATACCAAAGACATTCTTAACAATATTCATTATTGTTGAGAGAAGAGAAAAAACAGATACCGTGTTAAATAAAACATCTCAAGTCAAAACAATTAAAAGTAAATGTGAGCTAAAGCATACTCACGTGCGCGATTCCACTTCTCATGGAAGGGAATATTTTCTTCACCCACTAAACCAACAGTGGGTACAACAACATACCGGAGGTACCAACCCCTATCCTTATCCTCTCCAGGGGTTACCAGCACTCTTTTGCTTCTAGCAGTCAGAGTAAAAACCAATTAACGAAATAAGGTAGGAGAGTAAAGGTGAATAAGATGGTTGAAGGTAAAAGGAACCGAGGCTAAAGAAGCGAAACTCCTAATAAATGTGATAACTCGCCACACAAGAGGGCCAACTTGTCCTAAGCAGATATTGAAAAAATGGCAAAACTCAATTATAACTGGGTCAATGGGGGCTCTAATCCCTAAAGTGAAAGGATACATATAAACAAAAGAATATACCATCTTGTAAGACGTTATTCTTTGATTAATATTCGGAATATAGATAGGAAAGTCATACTTCCAAAAGCACTCCCTCCGAACAAGGGAAATATGACCCTTAGTTAAAAGGGTTGGATATCTTTCGACACTATCAAGAGAAGAAGATTGATCTACAAGATCTTTACTATCATTAGCAAAAAAAAACTCATCAGGGACAATTTCATTGACTCCAGGTTCATGAAGGCGTTCTCCTCTACCTCTAGACAAAGACCGAGAAACCCTAAATCTCGGAGAAACTGGAGATCTAGTGGAAGGAGGAAGAACTATCTGAGAAGAAGAGGAGCCCCTCGAAGGAGTGAATCCTAGACTTCTAAGTCTACCAGCCCTCTGACTCCTAGTCGGAGCAGAAGATGGCGCTAAACTTTCAATATCTATTACTCTTTGAGGTTGGTTTGAAGAAGACATGTTTACAAAGGCAAAGAAGAAAGTTCTTTACAAAAGACAAAGTTAGAAAAGGGATTCATGGAAGCAAAGAAAAGAAAACATGTATTTATACTTGAAGACAACCATCAAACATGAAGAAAAAGGAAAATAATGATGAAAAGTCATAACTGAATATGTCACTTCGGGACTGGCACAGCCGCAAAAAGCCCTAAAAGGTGCTGAGTAAATGCAGAACCAATCCAAAAAGGACACGTGGTATGAGCATTAAATGGAAGTGACAAATGACGTCTATGGTACAGAGAAGGATACAACGATTCAAGGAAAAGCGGCGACAAAATATTCCTGCAATAAATGAATATCCACTTACCAAATATTAATAGTTAAATATATGGTAAGTGGGGGGACTATCTGTATTGGTAAAAAAGAGTTTCACACGTAAGCCAACTTTTGACAACTCAGCCAGTCACGTGGACACAGGAAAACGCGACAGCTTGACGTAATTCCTTAAAGAGGTATGGTACAAAGAGGCACGGTTAAGTAAACCTAAAAACTTATCATCCACGGGAAACTCAACTTGATCAAAATGGGAGAGAGGTACGGTCAGAATAAATCTAGACAAAGCTACGGGCAGATTCAAGGAGCCACAATTGATTACTCGAACGTTATGTAACCGAACCCCAATTACCGTTATCATTTGTAACGCCTCATTAATGTCATAATTAGCCATTAATGAGTAACCATATCAAGATTCGTACGTTATAAGAATCTCCTATATAAGGGAGGGGAATATAAGTTGTAAAGGCATCTGATTCTCGAATACAATCAACTTCGATTTTCTATATTTCTGCAATATTGTCTATTATTCATTTTTCTCCATTACCTTGTTTATCAGTAACCCGTATTCATCTTAAAAATAAGCTTTAGTCAAAGGGTCAAATTCTTTGGTTAAACAGTGGTCTGTTGGTGTAAGAGCTGCAGAGAATGACATTAAAATGAGGCTAGGCAGTGGTTCATTTCTAGGAGGCCAGGTGTAAGAAGCGGAAGTCGAGCAGTCGCAAAGTGGGGGAGCGGCATCATAATGGTAAATTAGAAGGTATTGCAGCGCATTTAGTAGATATCCATGAGGAGCGGACGGACTAGTAAAGTTGGTAAATGAAGCAGGGCGTAGGATGGGATATTGACGCCGTAGAGATATTGCAGTACGGCGTCGTTGGGAGGTGTCAGTTGGTGATGTACATAGGTGGGTTACCTCCTGTGAGTAGGTTAGCGGTCCTGTGGTTGGCAAGTTTCTGTGAGGGATTCTAGTGGCCGTTCGGTAGGAGGCAGGACATGTGAATGGTGCTAGAAAATTTGAGAATTTAGGGAGTGCTAACAAGAGAATTCGGAAGAATTAGACCGATTGGTTGAGCAAGATCATGGTAATAAAGGAGAAAGGATCCCAACATGGTCTAGAGTGGTGCAAAGAGTAGCTTCGGGCTAAGTGGGGGAGTTGATTATATTCAAGGCCATTCATAGTGGGTGACTCTCAATAGCGGTCCTAATGAGTTCAAAAGTAAGAATGTGGCATTTAAGGGTTTCAAGCAGCAGTATAAGTAAGAATGGAGCTTTTGTAGTGTAATTTAAGAGGGAGGAAAATGGTTGGAGTGTTCAATGATATGTTTCAGCGTGCAGGATAGTATTGGGAAAGTGAGAGAACTGAACTCCGGGTCGTAGCAAGATTTTCAGGAGGGTATGAGACGGGTTATGAGACTGAGACAGCATGATCTCGTGAATCAAAGCCACTCGGGATGAGGGAGGATTGAGTTGCTATGAGTTGAATGGGGTTACTATTATTTCTGAGGCAGTTAAGAATGATTAAAAGAAAATAATTTGATTAGACATGGTTGAAATGGCACAGGTACGGCAATGATCAGTTCCCTCGATGTAGTTAAATTATACATGTGGTTGGGCTGGTATGTGCGGTGCTTGTCGGCCGTCATAATAGATTTCATGTGGGAGCATTCGAGTGCTATGGCATGTCAGGTGTAGGAGGATCCCGGAAGGGTTATGGTGGTTCAAACCACTACTTAAGGATTTGCATGTGTTGTGATTGTGGGAATTTACTCATGTGCTGTGATGGTACTCTTGAATTGAGTTAAGTAAAAAGGTTTCTCTATGATGAATTGTTCACCCTATTGGTGGTTCAAAAGTTATGATGCAATTCTTGCGCTATCTCATATTGGTATGTTAGGTACGGTAAGTAGTATGTAACTGGGAGTAAGAATCGAGATTGCAGTTTGGTGTTAACAAGTGTCACGTCCCATTTTTACCCTCCGAAAGGTATTGTGACGGAACCTAGTCTCTATGACTAGGTAAGCCTAAAATTTGCGGAAAATGATAGAATCAATAAAATAAAGACAGAAAATAACTCAAGTAGATATAACATAGCTGCTCAGCATATACACTTTCACTTCCCAAAATCCGGAATGTCACTATAGTTACAAGCTCTGTACTAAATGTAGCTCTATACAATGAAACAGTGGCAAAATACGTAAGTCTTCTATGCCTATACTAGAGTAGAAGGGGACTCATGGGATTCTGCAGACGCGGCAGAATTACCTCGCAGTCTCCTGGCTACTGCTAGAACGACTCCTAGCCACGATACTAGGTGCTGGTACCTGGATCTGCACATGGGGAAAACATGCGCAGGAAAGGGCGTGAGTACTCCACATTCGGTACTCCGTAAGTGCCAAGCCTAACGCCAGTCAAGTAGTGACGAGGTCAGGTTAAGGCCCTACTGAGTTTTTAAATAAAGTCAATATACAATTTAAAACAGTGAAATATAGATAAGCAATGATAAAAAAGATTAATAAAAATGGGAAGCTAAAAACAGAAAGAGAGCCCCTGTCTCAGCACAGCATATATCTCAACAGTAAATGTGCAATGCAGTACACGGGGAAACTCTCGGATCTCAGTACGTAGTCCCAATTTAAATATGCTATGCAGTACAGGGGAAAGCTCCCGGATCTCCGTCCGTAGTCTCAATTTAAATATGCATTTAAGTACAGGGGGAAAGCTCCCGGATCTCGGTCCGTAGTCCCAATTTAAATATGCAAAGCATAGGTATGTCAATTATGGCTTAATTAAACAGTCCATGGAAAACAACAGACAAGAATAAGGTAAAGCTACCTAAGCATGATGCGACTAGTAGCAAATAAGAGGAAATCAAGTCGGAACAGGTAGGCATGCTTACTATTAAACTATCTACTCAGTTAAGATAGGAAACAGTAATATATGAATGAAAATGAGCAATTTCATGGGAATAAAAATAGGATTTTAGCAACAATGACCAGTGTACGCACTCGTCACCTCACGTACACGACGTCCACGTAACAAAATCAGTATAAAAATGCCTAAGGGGAAGTCCCCAACACAGAATTAGGCAAGCCACTTACCTTGACCGCGCTAATCAACTCAATACCATGATCTTGCCACGAGTATCTGACTCCGGGTGGCCCAAATCTATTCAAATCGATTGCATGGTGTAAATATCACTTCAAGGGAACAAAATAGCTAATTATTTATAAGCTAAAATGCGAAATTAGGAAATTCGCCCAAAAGGTCCCCCGGGCTAACGTCTCGGAATCGGGTAACATTTATATTTCCCGAACACCCATTCGTTCATGAACCCACTCGAACAAGAATCAACAAAATATGACGTCTAAATCTCCCTACATCCACATATTTCTACGTGAGAAATTTCATCCCATTTTCATGGTTTTTCATCCAATTTCATTGATTAGATTGAGGAAAATGATAGAGATTATTGATATACAAATGAATTAAGGTTAGAAAATGTTACCTATGATTCTGCTCTTCAAACCCCACTGAAAATTGCCAAGTTCCGAGCTCAGAATCGATTTTGGAATTATGAATTTCAAACCCTCGGATTTTTGGTATAAACATCCCAAATATTTCGCACCTGCGGTGCCGCACCTGAAGAAACCCAATCGTAGGTGCGTAAATTCATTAAATGGCCTGGGGTCGCACCTGCGGCGCCCCCTTCGCACCTGCATGCCTGCACCTGTGGAAATACCACTGCAGGTGCAGAAATTCATTAAATGACCTGGGGTAACACCTGCGGCACCCCCTTCGCACCTGCGGAAATACCATCGCAGGTGCGAGACACCAGAACCATAATGGTTCAGCTGCTCTCAAATTCTCAAAATCACCCGTTGGGCATCCGAAACAACCCCGAGGCCCCTGGGACCTCAACCAAACCAACCAACTGACCCTAATACCTTTTTCAAACTTGGTCGAGCCTTCGAAACACATCTCATAACATTAAAATCATCAATTATGCATAGATCCAAGCCTAAGAACTTAGGAAATTTCTAGAATTCACATCCGAAACCGAAAAATGTCTAAACTCATCTGAATGACCTCAAATTTGGCACACATGTCATAAATGACATTACAGACATGCTGCCACTTTCGGAATTTTATTCCGAGTCCGATATCAAAATTTCACCTATCGGCCGAAATCGCCGAAATTCTAACTTTCGCCAATTCAAGCCTAAATCCACAACCGACCTTGGAAACACATTCCGAACACACTTTTAACCCTGAAATCACCCTGCGAGGCTAACGGAGTCGACGTAATTCTATTCCAAGTCCTTCTTCACACAACTCTAGCTACTGCCAGATTTCTAAAGCTAAATTCCACATTTATGGACTGTGTCCAAAATCACCCCGAATTTCATCACTCAACGCTCCGACAAGTTCCAATAACATAAATAGACATAGGAGAAGCGGTTAATAGGGTATCGGGGTGCAAATTATTAAAACAACCGACCGGGTCTTACATCATCCCCCTCTTAAGAAAATCGTTCGTCCTCGAACGAGCATAGAAACATAGCTGAAGCTGGGAAAAGATGAGGGTACTGACTCCGCATATCCTGCTCGGTCTCCCAAGTCGCCTCCTCAACTGGCTGACCCCTCCAATGGATCTTAACTGAGGCAATATCCTTTGACCTGAGCTTTCTAACCTGCCTGTCCAATATAGCCACAGGCTCCTCAACATATGATAGATCCTTGTCCAATTGGACTGAGCTGAAATCCAAGACATGAGTCGGGTCACCGTGATACTTCCGGAGCATGGAGACGTGGAACACCGGATGAACCCCTGCTAGGCTGGGGGCAGGGCTAGCTCATAAGCAATCTCCCTAACACGTCACAACATTTCAAAAGGACCAATAAATCTCGGACTTAGCTTGCCTTTCTTCCCGAACCTCATGACGCCCTTCATAGGCGATACCCGAAGCAAAACCCGATCACCAACCATAAATGCCAAGTCACGAACCTTCCGGTCCACATAGCTCTTTTGTCATGACTGAGCTGTGCGAAATATCTCCTGAATCATCTTCACCTTTTTCAGGGTATCCTGAACCAAGTATGTACCCAACAATCGGGCCTCGCCCGACTCAAACTATCCCACGGGAGACCTGCATCACCTACCATACAAAGCCTCATACAGCGCCATCTACATACTGGACTGGTAACTGTTGTTATAAGCAAAATCTGCAAGAGGAAAGTATCGATCCCATGACCCTCCAAAATCTATGACACAGGGACAGAGCATATCCTTGAGAATTTAAATCGTGCGCTCGGACTGCCCGTCCGTCTGAGTGTGAAAGGCTTTACTCAACTCTACCCTGGTGCCTAACTCTTGCTGAACGGCTCTCTAGAACCGCAAAGTGAACTGCGTACCTCTGTCTAAAATGATAGATACTTGAATACGTGGAGGCGAACAATCTTTCTGATATAAATCTCAGCCAACCTCTCCGATGAGTATGTAGTCAGTACTGGAATGAAATGGGCTGATTTGGTCAGCCGATCCACAATCACCTAAATAACATCATGCTTCCTCAAAGTTCGAGGAAGTCTAACCACAAAGTCCATGGTGATCCGCTCCCACTTCCACTCTAGAAGCTCAATCTGCTGAAGTAACCCTCCCGGTCTCTGATGCTCGCATTTGACTTGCTGACAGTTGAGATACTTGGCCACAAACTCTGCTATATCATTCTTCATCTTTCGCCACCAATAGTGTTGTCTCAAATCCTGGTACATCTTTGTGGTACCCTGATGGATGGAATACCGCGAACTATGAGCCTCCTCAAGAATCAACTCCCCAAGCCCATCCATGTTGGGCACATAGATCTGACCCTGCATCCTCATCACACCATCAACTCTTATATTCACATCCCTAGCATCACCCCGCCAGACTCTATCCTGAAGAACCAAAAGGTGGGGATCATTGTACTGGCATTATCTGATACGGTCATAAAGGGAAGATCAAGCAACAACACAAGCTAATACCCGACAAGGTTTAGAAAGATCCAATCTCAAGAACTGACTGGCTAAGGATTCAACATCTAAGGCTAGAGGCCTCTCAGCTGCATGAAGGTATGCCAAACTCCCCAAACTTTTCGCTCGGCGACTCAAGGCGTCGGCCACCGCATTGGCCTTCCTCTGGTGGTATAATATAGTGATGTAATAGTCCTTTAGCAACTCCTACCACCTAAGCTGTCGAAAATTTAGATCCTTCTGCCTGAATATGTGCTGCAAGTTCCGGTGATCCGTGAATATCTCACAGGGAACACTGTATAAATAATGACGCCATATCTTCAGGGCGTGAACAATCACTTCCAACTCGAGATCATGAACAGTGTATTTTTTCTCATGGACCTTCAACTCTCTGGACGCGTAGGCACTCACCCTACCATCCTGCATGAGCACCGCTCCCAAGCCAATTCTCGAAGCATCAAAATAAACCGTATAGGACACGGAATCGGTAGGCAAAACCAACACAGGAGCTACACTCAGCGCTGTCTTCAGATTCTGAAAGCTCTCCTCACACTCCTCAATCCATATAAAAGATGCACCCTTCTGGGTCAGTCTGGTCATAGGCGCTGAAATGGATGAAAATCCCGCCACAAAACGGCGATAATACCCAGCCAAACTAAGGAAACTGCGGATCTCAGTAGCTGAGGACGGTCTGGGCCAACTCTGTACCGCCTCCACCTTCTTCGAATCTACCTTGATCCCATCCAAAGACACCACGTGGCCTAGGAATGCCATAGAATCAAGCCAAAATTCCACTTAGAAAACTTGGCATAATAATGCTCCTGAGGTCTAGGAGGAGCTAGAATACTGTTGGCTGTTGGGAGAGCTGAATGAACAGGGCGACTCACAAAAACCCTACCATAGCGTGATGCTGGTGCACGAGCTCCTGAAAATGACCAGTCTATCGAGACCTCTTGGCCTCTCTCTCCTCCCTGTCCCGGGCTAACATAGTCTCAATGCTCCGGGCAATACTCACGGCCTTCCGGTAAGTAATATCGGTCTCCAGCTCTCTGGCCATGCTAGTCCGAATACTGGGGTGGAGTCCTTTGATAAAGCGCCGAACCCTCTCTCTGACAGTTACAACCGAAGCTGGTGCATGGCGAGCCAAATCGCTGAAATGGACTGCATACTCTAACACAGTCATGGCACCCTGGCGTAGCTGCTCAAACTTCGCACGCCAAGCATCCCTGAAGCTTTGAGGGACAAACTCAAGTAAGAACATCTCGGAAAACTGAGCACAAGTAAGCGAAGCTTCCTCGTCCGGGCTACTAAGCTCAAAAGCACACCACCACTGATAAGCTGCTCCCCTCAGCTGGAAAGAAGTGAAAGAAACCCCACTCGTCTCCATAATACCCATATTATAGAGAATGCGATGACACCCCTCAAGAAAACCCAGGGCGTCATCCGAAGCTAGTCCGCTGAACTCAAGTGGGTGGTACTTCCTGTACCTCTCAAGTCGGAGCTTCTCTGCCTCAGGAACAACTATCCTAGTCTCATGCTGAGCTGGAGCTGCTGGGGGCATAGGAATATACTCTGGAACTTGCCCAATATGAACCCTCTGCTCAGAAGTATGGGCTACGGGAGTTTGTCTCCCTCTTTCCGGCCTGGGATATAGCTGGAGGTATCGGGAGTAGACTCGTCTGAGAAAGAGTACTAAAGGCACTCAAGAACTGAGCCAATATCTCCTGGAGGTCTGGAGTAACAGTAGGGACCTCATGTGCCCCTCGAACTATAGGTGTCGGGGGCTCCTCTACCTCTGCTCTAGCCGGTGCTCGGGCTGCACCGTGCTCGTCCTCTGCCCCGGCCCCTGCCTTTGTTGACTCTAACTGGGGGCTCGGGTGCCTGGTCCTCAGTACGTCCGGTACGGGTATGAACCATCTGCAAGAAAGAATAGAATAGAGTTTAAGAATTTGATGACAGTAACTAGCACGATAAGGAATTCCAAAGAATTTGATTGTTCTTAACAGTTGCATAGCCTTTCGAAGATAGATACGGACGTCTCCGCACCGATCCGCGAGACTCTAATAAATCTGCTTGTGACTTGTGACTCCTATGAACCTAGATGCTCTGATACCAACTTGTCACGACCCATTTTTACCCTCCGAAAGGTATCGTGATGGCACCTAGTCTCTATGACTAGGTAAGCCTAAATTTGCGGAAAATGACAGAATCAATAAAATAAAGAT
Organism: Nicotiana knightiana; assembly: GCA_005239525.1. Classification (NCBI taxonomy): domain Eukaryota; kingdom Viridiplantae; phylum Streptophyta; class Magnoliopsida; order Solanales; family Solanaceae; genus Nicotiana; species Nicotiana knightiana. Next base: position 37,447 of record ML388596.1, read on the forward strand.
AGGAAAGAACTCAAGTAGATGTAACATAGCTGCTCAGCATATACACTTTCACTTCCCAAAACCCGGAATGTCGCTATAGTCACAAGTTCTATACTAAATGTAGCTCTATACAATGAAACAGTGGAAAAAGCATAAGTCTTCTATGCCTATACTAGAGTAGAAGGGGACTCATGCGATTCTGCGGATGCAGCAAAATTACCTCGCGGTCTCCTGGATGCTTCTAGAATGACTCCTAGCCACGATACTGGGTGCTGGTACCTAGATCTGCACATGGGGAAAACATGCGCAGGAAAGGGCGTGAGTACTCCACATTCGGTACTCCGTAAGTACCAAGCCTAACCCCAGTCAAGTAGTGACGAGGTCAGGTTGAGGCCCTACTGAGTTTTTAAATCAAGTCAATATACAATTTAAAACAGTGAAATATAGATAAGAAATAATAAACAGGATTAATGAAAACGAAAAGATAAACAACAGAAAGAGAGCCCTCGACTCAGCACATCATATATCTCAATAGTAAATGTGCAATACAGAACACGGGGAAAGCTCCTGGATCTCAGTCTGTAGTCCCAATTTAAATATGCTATGCAGTATAAGGGGAAAGCTCCCGGATCTCCATCCATAGTCCCAATTTAAATATGCATTTCAGTACAGGGGGAAAGCTCCCGGATCTCGATCTATAGTCCCAAATTAAATATGAAGTGCAGTACAGGGGAAAAGCTCCCGGATCTCGGTTTGTAGTCCCAATTTAAATATGCAAAGCAGAAATATGTCAATTATGGCTTAATTAAACAGTCCAAGAAAAACAACAGGCAAGAATAGGGTAAAGCTACCTAAGCATGATGCGACTAGTAGCAAATAAGAGGAAATCAAGTCAGAACAGGTAGGCATGCTTACTCTTAAGTTATCTACTCATTTAAGATAGGAAAAAGTAATATATGAATGAAAATGAGCGATTTCATGGGAGTAAAAATAGGATTTTAGCAACAATGACCCGTGTACGCACTCGTCACCTCACGTACACGGCGTCCACGTAACAAAATCAGTATAAACATTCCTAAGGGGAAGTCCCCAAAACTTAATTAGTCAAGCCACTTACCTTGACCGGGCTAATAAACTCAATACCACGCTCTTGCCACGAGTATCTGACTCAGGGTGGCCCAAATCTATTCAAATCGATTGCATTGTGTAAATATCACTTCAAGGGAACAAAATAGCTAATTATTTATAAGCTAAAACGCGAAATTAGGAAATTCGCCCAAAAGGTCCCCCAGGCCCACGTCTCAGAATCGGGTAAAATTTATATTTTCCGAACACCCATTCGCTCATGAACCCACTCGAACAAGAATCAACAAAATCCGACGTCTAAATCTCCCCTAAATCCTCAGATTTCTACTTGGGAAATTTCATCCCTTTTACATCCAATTTCATTGATTAGATTGAGGAAAATGATTGATATACAACTGGATTAAGGTTAGAAAACGTACCTATGATTCTCCTCTCCAAATCCCACTAAAGATTGCCAAGTTTCGAGCTTAGAATCGATTTTGGAATTATGAATTTCAAACCCTTAGATTTTTTGTATAAACAGCCCAGATATTTCGCACCTGCGACACTAGAATCGCACTTGCGGTGCCGCACCTGTAGAAACACAATCGCAGGTGCGGAAATTCATTAAATGGCCTGGGGTCGCACCTGCATTACCCCCTTCGCACCTGCGTGCCCGCACCTGCGGAAATACCATCGCGGGTGCGGAAATTCATTAAATGACCTGGGGTCGCACCTTCGGCACCCCCTTTGCACCTGCGTGTCCGCACCTGCGAAAATACCATCGCAAGTGCGAGAAACTAGAACCATAATGGTTCAGCTGCTCTCAAATTCTCAAACTCACCCGTTGGGCATCCGAAACAACCCCGAGGCCCCCGGGACCTCAACCAAACCTACCAACTGACCCCAATACCTTGTTCAAACTTGGTCGAGCCTTAAAAACACAACTCATAACATCAAAATCATCAATTATGCATAGATTCAAGCCTAAGAACTTAGGAAATTTCTAGAATTCACATATGATGCCGAAACACGTCTAAACTCATCTGTATGACCTCAAATTTTGCACACATGTCATAAATGACATTATGGACCTGCTTTCACTTTCAGAATTCCATTTTGTGTCTGATATCAAAATTTCACCTATCAGCCGAAATCGTCGAAATTCTAACATTCGTCAATTCAAGCCTAAATCCACAACCGCCCTTGGAAACACATTCTGAACACGCTCCTAACCCCGAAATCACCCCCCGGAGCTAATGGAGTTGACAGAATTCCATTCCAGATCCATCTTCACACAACTCAAGCTATGAACAGATTTCTAAAGCTAAATTCCACATTTATGGACTATGTGTCAAAAATCACCCCGAATTTCATCACTCAATGCACCAACAAGTTCCAATAACATAAATAGACATGGGAGAAGCAGTAAATAGGGGATCAGGGCACAAATTATTAAAATGACCGATCGGGTCGTTACAAGAAGGATGTCATGAGCTCGGATGAGCAAGAAAAAGGGATTTGGAAGTTCAGAGTAAGCTAGTGTTATCTTCAGTGCCACCTGAGATCGATATTCGGTGAAAGAGGCTTTGTACTCTGGTTATGGATTCTTGATTTATTTTACAGTGTTAGTGTGGCCAATGGTGGATGTGCAGACTTGCTACCTTGTGTGGAAGGTCGTGGGAGCGTGACCCCGGGAAGATTGTATAAGCGTGACATGTATTCACTTAATGGATTGAAGATTTGGAGTGGGTATAAGGAAGTGTAATATTTCTTATTTGAGAATTTATGCCTGGAAGACGTTTGGTCATTTGGTTGTGGATTGTGGGGTGTTTGTCCCGGCTATGATGGTTGTTCTTGCGTGTTATGAGAGGAAGTGGGTTATATGGAGCCGGGTAAGGCTATTAGCTTAGTTTGGTGCGAGCAAGGTAGACTCGATGTTTATGGATGGATTTAAATATGATTATGGGCTCCGTATGAGCCAGGCATGTTCATTTCAGTAGAGCGCTTTTCATGGAAAGGTATTAGAACAACAAATGTTGTGCCGTCTTCGTCAAATTCATGTGATAATATGATTGTCTCGTGTGAGTTGTGAAACGGCTTGATAATTTCTCATGTGTTGAGGTTCCGCGTAGTGGGGATGTTATGTGAGCAGGATAGCTCTTGAGATCTAGAGTATATATATATATATTGCACCTCAGTTGTTCTTGCGTTTTGTGAGCATATGGCTTTATCAGTCTCCCCAGGATTGTATTGTACACTTAACGTGCTTGTGAACGATGTTTGATATCTGTGGTAGTGAGCAATTTAGCTCGGTGTGAATCTTCTTACGTGAATTTTATGTTATTTGGATCGGGTGGCATGCCGCCACGGTTACGTTATTTGGATCGGGTGTAACGCTGCAACGAGCTTGAAACCTGGATCGAGTTGCACGCCGCAACAGTGTGATGATGAGTAAGGCTCCTATATATATTTTTCTTATGTTTTACTTCCTATTTTCTGAGGGAAGTTCATATTATTTGCGTGACTTGAGTAATCCTTTCCTGAGTCATTTCTTATTTTATCACGTTCGAGTTATGGCCTATTGGCGCATTGTGGCATCGTGTGAGATTGTTGGTCATGTTTGGGGTGATTTGTTGTCTGAGCAGTTCATACTGGGTGAGACAAGATTTTTGGATTTGGGATATAGTGCGATAAGATTTTGTGAAGCATATTAAAGGACAATACCATTATTCGATTCATAATGAGGTGATGATTCTAATCAAGATGGGATTTTCAATGATTTGTTAACTCGGCAGTTGATTATGAACTTCTACCCTTCTCATTCGTTGTGGTGGTATCGCCAGCATTATAGCAGGATGTATGTATATATATTATAAGTTGCATTGGGAGCATCGGATTCGTAGAATTTTGGTTGTTAAGGTTCAGGGAATGTCATGGTGGCTAGATGATGAATTACGTGGTGCATGGTGCTAATTCAGCAAAGGTATGTAGTCAGGTTATGGTATGTCGTGTGGTAGTTGATACTTTGTTTATATATTGGGACTAGGCCTGGCTGAAAATTTCAGGTGTTGGAACTGGATTCTAAGCTTATTATATGGATAAAAGAGGAAATCTTCAGATTTGATCAAGATAATGTACTCAACTGGGTTGTGGTAGCATGGGCAGGTGCTCGATATGTTAAACAGTTATTTTAGATAACTCTAGAGTAGTTCTTAGCACGTTCGAGGACGAACGTCTATTTAAGTGGGGAAGAATGTAACGACCCGACCGGTCATTTTGAGCTCTAGTGCGTCGTTCAGCAGTTTGAGACCATGAACAGCCTCATTTCAGGCATTATGACTTGTAGGCATGGTCAAAATCAAGTTTCGTAAAGTTTAGAGTTGATTTGGAAAGAAAATTCTCATTTCAGAAGCCTTAAGTTGGAGAAATCGACTAAGATTGAAATTGAGTAAACGACCTCGGAATCAGGATCTGAAGGTTCTAGCAGGATCGTACGATGATTTTGGACTTGGGCGTATGTCCGGATCAGGCTTTGGATAACCAGGGAGCATTTCGGCGCATATTGTGGAAGTCATCAATTTTAAAGAAATTTCCTAAGTTTGTCTTGGAGCACATTTCAGTGATATTGATCTCCGTTTGGGATTTCCGAGCCTGGGAATAGCTTCGTATGGTGATTCTAGAGTTGGGAGCACGATCGGAAGTGAATTCGGATGTTTGTAGGTTATTTTGAAGTCGTTTGGCTAAAGATAGAAATTTGAAAGTTTTTGAGAAATCCAACCGGAAGTGGAAATTTTGATATCGGGGTCGAAATGCGATTCTGAAAGTTGGAGCAGGTCCGTAATGTTGAATATAACTTGTGTGAAAACTTTTGGGTCAATCAGACGTGATTTGATAGGTTTCCGCATCGGATGTGGAAGTTCAAAATTTCAAAGTTCATAAAGTTTGAATTTGAATGTGATTCATGATTTTTGCATTGCTTGATGTGATTTGAGGCCCCGAGCTAGTCCATGGGATGTTATGGGAATGATTCGTGTGATTGGACGGGGTCCCGAGGGCCTCGGGTGTGTTTCAGGGTGGTTCCGGGTTGTTTTCAAGTGTTTTGTGCTGCTGTTTTCTGGTGTTTTGGGGGTTCAGTGCGATCGTAGCCCTAGTTGTGCGATCGCGGAGAAGGAATTTGAGGGGCTGGAATTTTGGCTTGTGTGATCGCACTTGGAGGTATGCAATCGCACTGAGGAGGATATTGGGGGCTGCTGCATTGGTCTATGCGATCACAATTGTAGTTGCGCAATCGCACATAAGAAAAATGAGGCTAAATGTTTTGGCTTGTGCGACCGCAGATGTGACTGTGCGATCGCACAGGGTGTGCTGGGAGACTTCTGAGATTTTTCTTGTGCGATCGCGGTTGATGTTGTGCGATCGCACAAAAGGTTCGCCTAGGCAGTGTGTTTTTTTTTATGGGATTCTTGGCTTATTTCTCCCATTTTCTTTTGGTGTGGGGAGATTTTGAGGGGCTTCAAGAGAGGATTTTCTTCATGCATTGCTAGGTAAGCAATTTCTTTATGTTTTTAAGATAAATACAAGTTATATGCGTGGATTAGACATGAAAAATTATGGAAAATTTGCGAAAATATTGAAGAAAACCTAAAAATGGTGTTTTGGATTTCTACCACGAATTTGAGCATGACATTAAGGGAAAACTGTATATTTGAGTTAGTAAGACTATGAGTAGGGTATATCTTCGAGGAATTTCGAAATCAGGGCATGTGGGACCGAGGGCATTTTGGTCAATTCATTGAGCGGAGTTGGGAAATTTTATAATTTGAATTTGAGTATTATAGTGAATTTTCATTTCTTTGCCCGTTATTTGGTAGTTTTGGGGCGTTGTGCATCCATTGGAGTCGTCGAAAGGGCTTGGAAGCCGGTTATGGAATTTTAGAGCGAGGTAAGCCTCCTTTCTAACTATGTGAGGGAGAATTGTCCCCTAGGTGAACTAATTATGTATGTGCTACTATCTGCAGGGGCTACGTACGCACGAGATGACGGGAGTCCGTGCGTAGCTACTGTTATGCCATGTCCGGGTAGTCTAGGATCCACTGGCATGCCTTAATTGTTGTACTTGTGATCTTACCAGTAATATTAGACTGCTAATATGATCAAAATATTAATTGAATATCTACGAAGACTAGAGTTCATTTTCTTAATCATCTAGAAAGAGAATTGATTCCTCCATGGATAATTGTATTCCTGATAAGGTTATATTATTGAATATTATTAACCTTGGAAAAAGATTCTCAAAAAAAAAGATTTAAATGCTATTTTTTGTGTTCCTTTAAGAGGATTTTATCATTTCCTGAGAAACTGTTTTCTTGAATAAAATGCGGATCTATTATGTGAATACGTGTACATATGAGCACCTGAGTTGCATGTATTATTCGCGATCAGGTTAGCCTTATTATTTTTATGTTGATCGCGTCGCATGATTGATTCACGAGCGGGGGAAAATAGATGCATCTATGGTTTGGGCCGTTCGACCCTCGGTAGTGCACAGTTTATGTTTATGTTGGTTCAGGCCGTCGACCCTCGGCATTGCTTGCGCATGATATTTACTGCGTATTACTGTGATTTATACATGTTTATCGGACTAAGGAAGTTTTAATGGCCAGTTATGAGGAAGGAGAATTGATGTGCAAAATGTGAAATAAGTCTGATGTTTCTTATCCTGGATTATGATTTAAATTGTCAACTGAAATGACGAAGATTTAAAATGTTAAATGTGGAAGGAGTTGCTATTATTTATTCCTGATTTGAATAAATTGTCTATGACATTCATGCTTAGTGTCTCACTTGAATATACTAAATTGACCTCTAGCAAGTGTAATGACCCGATCGGTCGTTTTGAGCTGTAGCGTGTCGTTTAGCGGTTTGAAGTTGTGAGTAGCACCATATCAGGTATTATGACTTGTAGGTGTGGTCAGAATTGAATTTCAGAAAGTTTAGAGATAGTTTGCAAAGAAAAATCTCATTTCAGAAGCCTTAAGTTGGAGAAATTGACTAAAATTGGAATTTTGAGTAAACAACCTCTGAATCAGGATTTGAAGGTTCCTACAAGTTCGTATGACAATTTTGGACTTGGGTGTATGTCCGGATCAGGTTTTGGATAACCCGGGAGCGTTTTGGCGTATATTGTGGAAGTCAGCATTTTAGAAGAATTTCCTAAATTTGGCTTGAACCACATTTCAGTGATATTGATGTCCGCTTGGGATTCCGAGACTGGGAATAGCTCTGTATGGTGATTCTGGAGCTGGGAGCGTGATCGGAAGTGAATTTGGATGTCCGTAGGTCATTTTGAAGTCATTTGGCCTAAGATAGAAATTTGAAGGTTTTTGAGAAATTTGACCGGAAGTGGAAATTTTGATATCAGGGTCGGAACGCGATTTCGGAAGTTGGAGCGGGTCTGTAATGTCGAATATGACTTGTTTGCAAATTTTGGGGTCAATCGGATGTTATTTGATAGGTTTCGGCGTCGAATATGGAAGTTTGAAGTTTCAAAGTTCATAAAGTTTGAATTTTTGTGCGATTCATGATTTTGACGTTGTTTGATGTGATTTGAAGCGTCGAACAAGTTCGTGGGATGTTATGGTACTGAGTCGTCTGATTGAACGAGGTCCTGGGGGGGCCTCGGGTGTGTTTCGGGGTGGTTTCAGACCACTTTCCCCGTACCTGTTGCTGTTGTTTGCTGGTGTCACTGGTAAGCTATGTGATCACGGCCCATAGTGTGCGATCGCGGAGAGTGAATTTGAGGTGCTGGAATTTTTTCTTGAGTGATCGCAGTGGTAGTTGTGCGATCGCACAGTAGGAAAAACTGAGGCTGCAGGGATTGACCTGTGCGACCGCAGGGGTTGTTGTGCGATCGCACAAGGGTGTGTTTGGGGGCTTCTGGGGCTTGGCCTGTGCAAACGTGGGAGAGATCATGCGAACGCACAGGAGGAAATCTGGGGCAGCATAGTTTGCCTATGCAATGGCATAGAGGGTTTTTCTAGGCAGTGTTTTAAAAACGGGATTTTGGGCCATTTCTTCATTTTTCACTTGGTGTGAACGATTTTGGAGGAGCTTGAAGAGAGGGTTTTCGTCAAGGGTCACAAGGTAAGTAATTCCTTCATGTTTCTAAGTTAAATACAAGTTATATGCATGGATTAAACATGAAAGATTGTGCAGAAATTGGGAAATTCTTAAGAAAACCTAGAAAATGGTAATTTGGATTTTTAGCCACGAATTTGAGCATGGAATTTAGTGTAAATTGTATATTTGAGCTAGTAAAGCTATGGGTAGAATTTATCTTCGAGAAATTTTGGATTCCGGGCACGTGGACCTGAGGGCATTTTTGTCATTTCACTCAGCGGAGTTGGGAAATTATATAATTTGAAATTGTTTCAAATATTAGAGTATATTTTCATTGGTTTGCCGTTATTTGGATAGTTTTGGGGAATTGTGCGTCCTTTGGAGTTGTCGGAAGGGCTTGGAAGCCGGTTATGGAATTTCGGAGCGAGGTAAGTCTCCTTTCTAACTTTGTGAGGGGGAATTGTCCCCCCTAGGTGAACTAATTAAGTATGTGCTATTATCTTCGGGGGCAACGTACGCACGAGGTAACGAGAGTCCGTGGGTAGCTACTATTATGCCATTTCCGGTTAGACTAGGAAGCACTAGCATGACTTACGTGTTGTACATGTGATCCTGCCACTAATATTAGGATGTAAATGCTATTGAATAGGTAATTGATTTTCTAAGAAGACTAGAGTGTACCTTCCATAATTATTTAGAAAGAGAAATGATTCCTCCGTGGATAATTGTATACCTGATAAGGTTATATTATTGAATATTATTAAACTTGGCAAATGAGTTTCAAACAATGATTTAAAAGCTATTTTTCATGTTCCTTTAAGATGAATTTTACCACTTTCTGGAGTAACTGTTGTCTTGATAAAAATGCAGATTTATAATGTGAATACGTGTACATATGAGCACCTGAGTCGCAGGTATCATTCGCGAGCAGGCTAGCCTTATTATTTTTATGTTGACCGCGTCGCATGATCGATTGGCGAGCGGGGAACAATAGATACATCTATGGTTCGAGCCGTTCGACCTTCGGCAGTGCACAATTTATTATTGTTGGTCCATGTCGTTCGACCCTCGGCATTGCTTGCGCATGATATTTACTGCGTATTTGCTGTGATTTTTGCCTGATTACTGGACTGGAATTTTCAGTTGTCAACTTAAATGACAGAGATTTAAAGTTATTAAAATTTTGGAAGAAGTTGTTCCTTCCCGTTGATTATTTGTTATTTGATTAAATCACTCATGTTGATTAATTCTTATAAATATTGCGAAGATTTAAAGTGTTATATGTGGAAAGAGTTGATATTATTCATTCCCTGTTTTAATAAATTGCCTATGAAAATCATGCTTAGTGTCACACTTGAATATACTAAATTGACCTCTAGCAAGTGTCTAATTCGACCTCTCGTCACTACCTCTCTGAGGTTAGGCAGGCGACTTACTGAGTACACGTTATTTTCGTACTGATGCTACACTTGCTGTGCATTTTTATTGCACAGGTACCTTCATAGCGATGTGACTGGTTTGGAGACTTAGGCGTGCTGCATCATCCGGAGGCGATCCGCAGCTGACGGAGTCTCCCTCGTATTGTATTACATTATTTTAATTTCCTTGTCCACTTGTATTTCGGACAAGCTTTGTAGAAATTGTAAAATCCTTAGAAATTGCTCATGTACTTGTGACACCAGGTTCTGGGATGTGTTGGGATATATTTGCTAAAATAGGACTATTTAAACCATTGTATTTACTTAAAGGATTTTATTTAGTTATTATGTAATAAGTGAAAGGTAATGATTTTCATAAATTCTCAAACAGGAAAATTTAACTTAACTATTTAATGATTGGCTTGCCTGACAATGATGTCCGGCACCATCACGACCTTATGGATTTTGGATCGTGACAACATGGTATCAGAGCTCTAGGTTCCCTTAGGTCTCACGAGTCATGAGCAAGTCTAATAGAGTCTTGCGGATCGGTACTGAGACGTCTGTACTTATCTTCGAGAGGCTACATGGTTGTTACGAGTACTTCCCTTCTTGATTCCTCATCGTGCGATTTGATTCCTTTAAGGCTTATGCCTATGTTTCTTCCTACTAAATCTTATACGTCGCAAAGCGCTTGCTATGAATCGGGAATTTGAGGAATTGAAATGGTGCTACGGATATGATGCGAGCTGTTTTCCATGTGTAATTGGTTGGGGGCTGTTGTTATGGCCCTGCAGAAGGATAATATGTTGTTTCAGCTCAGTAGATGTGTTTCTGAGAGCCTTAAGGCTATGCTCGGGTAGTGATGATGCTTACGATTGCTTATCGCGCGATGTCGCTATGATGATAGAATGCTTGCCCGTATGTTGGGGGTGATGAATAGCTAGAAGGGAGGTCTTCTCAGGGCGCGAATTCGAGATTTCAGCATTTTAGTTCTGGCAGAGGAAAGGCATTTGGATTATGAATGGTCCGGTTGGGATTGATAAAGTAGTAAGACTTGGTGTCTTCAAGTAAGGTGGGATATGCACCTGTGATGTGGTGTCGTCGTCACAGATAGAATGGAATATGTGGTGTCGTTGTCAGAAATCGTGAGGCGCGGTGGTTCAGTACCGGATAAGTGTTGATAATGAAGGAAGCTAGAAAAAGATGATCTTCAGAGAGTTTGAAGTCGTGGTGATCTGCTGGTTTAAGAGCTACAGAGAATGATATTGATTTGAGGCTAAGCGGTGGTTCCATTTCTAGGAGGCCAGGTGTAAGAAGCGGAAGTCGAGCAGTCGCAAAGTGGGGGAGCGGTAGCATAGCTTTGAAATAGAAGATATTGTCGCGGATTTAGTAGATGTCCATGACGAGCGGACAGACATGTAAAGTTGGTGAATGGGAACAAGCTGAGGAGGGGGAGTTTGTTGGTGAATTACATAGGTGGGTTACCTCCGGTGAGTAGGTCAGCAGTCGTGTGGTTTGCAAGTCTCTGTGAGGGATTCTAGTGGATGTTCGGTAGGAGGCAGGATGTGCGAATTATGCTAGAGAATTTGAGTAATTAGGGAGTGCTAGCAAGAGAATTTGGAAGAATTGGATGGATTAAGAGTCGAGCTTTTGCAACAGTATGATTAAGAGTCGAGCTTTTGCAGTATGATTTCTGAGAAAAGGGAAAAATGGTTAGAGTGTTTTATGTTATTTTCAGCATGCAGGGTAGTATTGGACGAGTGCGAGAAATAAACTCCGGGTTGTAGAAAGATTATCAGGAGGGTATGAGACGAGTTTCGAGATTTAGGCAGCATGGTCTCGTGAATAAATGTCACTCGGGATGAGTGAGGGTTGAGTTTTCTATGAGTTGAAGGAAGTTACTATTATTCCTGAGGAAATTGAAGATGATTGAAAGAATATAGATTGATTAGCCATGGTTGAAATGGCACAGTTACGGCAGTGATCAGTTCCTTCGATGTGATTAAGTTGTGCATGTGGTTTGTGCCGGTGTATGCAAGGCATGTCAGCCGTTGAAATAGATTTTTATTTGGAAGCATTCAAGTATTATGGCCTGTCAGGTGTAGGCGGATCCCAGAAGGGTTATGCTAGTTCAGACCACTACTTAAGGATTTGCATGTGTTGTGATTGTGGGAATTCTCGTGTGTTGTGGCTGTTCTCTCGAATTGAGGTAAGTAAAAGGTTTCTATATAATGAATTGTTTACCCTTTTATTGGTTAAGAGATTATGATGGAGTTCTTGCGCTATCTCATATTGGCATGTTAGGTGCGGTAAGCAGTATGTAACTGGGAGTAAGAATCTAGATTGCGATTCCGTGTTAATAAGGATGTCATGAGCTCGGATGAGCAAGAAAAAGTGATTTGATAGTTCAGAGTAAGCTGGTGTTATCTTCAGTGTCACCTGAGACCGATATTGGGTGGAATAGGCTTTTTACCCTGGTTATGGGTTCTTGATTTGTCTTACAACATTAGTGTGGCCAGTCGTGGATGTGCATACTTGTTGACTTGTGTGGAAGGATTGTGGAAGCATGAACGCGGGAATATTGTATAAGTATGACATGTAGTCACCTGATTGGTTGGAGATTTTGACCAAGTATAAGGAAGTGCCACATTGCTTGTTTGAGAATTTATGCCTGGAAGGCGTTCGGTTCAGTTGATTGCGGATTGTGGGGTGTTTGTCCTGGCTATGATGGTTGTTCTTGTGTATTATGAGATAAAGTGGGTTAATATGGACCCATGTAACTATTAGCTTAGTTTGGTGCGAGCAAGGTAGACTCGATGTTTGTGGGTGGATTTAAATATGATTATGGGCTCCATATGAGCCAGGAATGTTCATTTCAGTGGAGCACTCTTCATGGAAAGGTATTAGAACAACAGATGTTGTTCCGTCTTTGTAAAATTCATGTGATAATATGATTGTGTCGTGTGAGTTGTGAAACAACTTGATTATTTCTTATGTGTTGAGATCTCCGCGTAGTGATGATGTTATGTCAGCAGGACAACTCTTGAGATCCAGAGAATGTATATATATATATATATATATATATATATATATATATATATATCGCAGTTGTGCTTGAGTTTTGAAGCATATGGCTTTATCAGTCTCCCAAGGATGGTATTATGCACTTTGCGTGCTTATGATCGATATTCAGTATTTTGTGATACTGAGCAACTCAGCTCCATATATATTTCCTTATGTGAATTTTATGTGTGGATCGGGTGGCATGTCGCCACGGGTATGTTATTTGGATCGGGTTGCATGCCGTAACAGTGTGATTTTGAGTAAGGTTCCTATATTGATTTTCTTGTGTTTTACTTACTATTTTCTGAGAAAGTTCATATTAGTTGTGTGAGTCGAGTAGTCCCTTCCTGAGTCATTCCTCTATGTATCATGTTCGAGTTATGGCCTATTGGCGTGTTGTGGTATCCTGTGAGACTGTTGGTCATGTTTGGGGTGATTTGTTGTCTGAGCAGTTCATACTGGGTGAGACGAGATTATTTGACCAGGGATCAGTGCGATAAGATTATGTAAAATACATATCTCCTCCGTTGGTTATGAATTTTTACACATCTCCTCCGTTGTGGAAAGAGTTATGGAAAGAGTTGATATTATTTATTCTCGATTTTAATAAATTGCCTATGAAAATCATGCTTAGTGTCACACTTGAATATACTAAATTGACCTCTAGCAAGTGTCTAATTCGACCTCTCATCACTACCTCTCTGAGGTTAGGCGGGAGACTTACTGAGTACACGTTGTTTTTGTACTGATGCTACACTTGCTGTGCATTTTATTGCACAGGTACCTTCGTAGCGATGTGGCTGGTTTGGAGACTTAGGCGTGCTGCATCATCCGGAGGCGATCCGCAACTAACAGAGTCTCCCTCGTATTGTATTACATTATTTAAATTTCCTTGTCCACTTGTATTTCGGACAAGCTTTGTCGAAATTGTAAAATCCTTAGAAATTTCTCATGTACTTGTGACACCGGGTTCTGGGATGTGTTGGGATATATTTTCTAAAATAGGACTGTTTAAACCATTGTATTTACTTAACAGATTTTATTTACTTATTAAGTAATAAGTGAAAGGTAATGATTTTCATAAATGCTAAAATAGGAAAAATTAACTTAACTATTTAATGATTGGCTTGCCTGACAATGATGTCCGGCGCAATCACGACCTTTTGGGTCGTGACAGCAAGTGTCTAATTCGACCTCTTGTCACTACCTCTCTGAGGTTAGGCGGGCGACTTACTGAGTAAATTTTGTTTTCGTACTCATGCTACACTTTTTGTGCATTTTTATTGCACATGTACTTTCATAGCGACGTGGCTGGTTTGGAGACTTAGGCGAGATGCATTCATCCAGAGGCAATCCGCAGCTGACAGAGTCTCCCTCATATTGTATTTATTTCTATTTAAAATTCATTGTCCAATTTGTGTTTCGGACAAGCTTTGTAATATTTGTGATTCTTAGAATTTGCCCATGTACTTGTGTCACCGGGTTCTGGGATGTGTTTGGGATTTTAGTGAATAAATGGAATAGTTTACCTGTCGTAGTTATTTGATAAATTTTTATTCGTTTTTATGACTTGTAAGTGAAAGGTATCAATTTTCGAAAAATGTTAAAACAGGAAATTATATCAACTAATTAATGATTGGCTTGCCTGACGGTGCTGTCCGGCGCCATCACGACCTTAATAGATTTTAGGTCATGACACATAGTCCGCATCTGCGGAAGCAGGAAGGCTGGAAGGGCATCGCACATCTGAAGTTGTGTCGGCACCTGCGAAAGGAGGGTCGCATCTGCGGATCCTAGCATCCGCTCAAAGGGTGCACCTGCGAGGCTTCAACCGCTTCTGCGGTCTGGCACCTGTGGCTGACCAACTGCAGGTGCGGTCGCACCAGAACTGGTGCACCAGCAGTTCACTTCAGCTGGGACTCGCCTCGCACGACGTTCGAATGACATCCGTGGCCCCCGAGGACCCTTCAAATATACTAACAAGTTCTAAATCATAAAACGGACTCGCTCGAACCTTCAGAACGCCCGAAACAACAATAAATCTAAGAATCATAGCCCAAAACCAACTAAATTCAACTTATGAACTTTACGTTCTTAAATTTACTTCCAGCACGCCGAAACGTACTTATGCGACTTGAAACGACACCAAATTTTGCGAGCAAGTCATAAATGACACTACGGAACTATTCTCGGTCTCGGAATTCAGTTTGGACCTCGATATCCTCAAAGTACATTCCAAACCTCAATTACAAAACTTCAAGAATCTTATTTCACTATTTGGCGCTGAAACGCGCTCGGGTCATCCAAAACTCGTTCCGAACATACGCTCAAGTCCGAAATTATCATACGAACCTATTGAAACCTTCCAATCCTGTTTTCGAGGTCGCTTACTAAAAATGTTGACAGAAGTCAAACTTGGTCTTTAAGGCCAACCTTAAGGAACTAAGTGTTCCAAATCAAACCCAAACTCTTCCAAATCTCGAACCAACCATCCCCCCAAGTGGTAAACCAGTAAAACCTAGTATGGATAGTCTTATTTAGGAGCACGAGGTTCTTGAAATAAAAACGATCGACCAGATCGTTACAATAAAGAAAACTCAATTAGGTTTAGTAAATAGCAAACTTTAGTTAAAGCGGATCATTAAATTTATATTATAATAGAAAAATTATCAATTATGTCACCCGATAAGTAAGTTAATTAAAAAATTAGTCAATTCATAAAATATTATCAATATTAGTCAATTAGCTATTTGAAGTAAAAAAAACAAATTTTTGCTTTCTTTTGAGTGAGTGTTGTTGGAATAGATTTGATACATCTTAAGAAGATTAAATCTCAGTTCTAGAATAATTTGGTAGAGTTTTGAGGTAGTTTGAATTGAAATTTCGAATTAGAAAATGAACATAGAAAAAAATCACATGTGTATCACACTATGTATCATTCGTGTATCACACACGCACACACACACACACACACACACATATATATATATATATATATATATATATATATATATATATCATATTTGCATCACACTATGTATCATTTGTGTATCACATATGTACTATATTTGGATCAAATGGGTATCACATGTATATACATGTATACCTGTGTGTGATACATATTTGATATATGTGTCGCATAAGAATTTTTTGAACTCGATTTTAACTAGAAATTTTGATACTAAATCAGTCTAAATCACCTTCAATCATATGTGTTCTATGAATTTTGTATATTGACTCATCTATATGTGTTCTATGAATTTCAACCATACCCATCTTAACTAGTATTTTGATACAAAATCACCTCCAATCTTTTTCAAAATTTATATACTCATCTATATGTTTTCTATGAATTTCAACCATACTCATTGAAAAAGGTCCCTTTTTGCTTAGATTTTTGGAATTTTTTATATATACACATACACACACACACACATATATATATATATATATATATATATATATATATATATATAATATTTGCATCACACTATGTATCATTTGTGTATCACATATGTACTATATTTGGATCAAATGGGTATCACATGTATATACATGTATACCTGTGTGTGATACATATTTGATATATGTGTCGCATAAGAATTTTTTGAACTCGATTTTAACTAGAAATTTTGATACTAAATCAGTCTAAATCACCTTCAATCATATGTGTTCTATGAATTTTGTATATTGACTCATCTATATGTGTTCTATGAATTTCAACCATACCCATCTTAACTAGTATTTTGATACAAAATCACCTCCAATCTTTTTCAAAATTTATATACTCATCTATATGTTTTCTATGAATTTCAACCATACTCATTGAAAAAGGTCCCTTTTTGCTTAGATTTTTGGAATTTTTTATATATACACATACACACACACACACATATATATATATATATATATATATGTGTGTGTG
>MDKJ01337899.1:0-17626 GCA_005239525.1 Nicotiana knightiana
TCGTTGGAGTTCGACATAGTTCAAAGGATATCGCTTGAAAAGCAAACAAAGATTATTAGATTCTCGGTAACGGAACTAATTTGTTTAACCAAAGAATTGGATTCTTTGCCCAAAGCTATTTTAAGAAGAACACGGGTTTCTGATAACCAAAGAATAAGATTATAATGGTAGGTAAACTCGTAAATGGAAAGCAGTAAGATGCACAAAAAGTAAGTATACTGCAATAGTAGTTCGAATGTTTTTTTTTCTTCTCCCTTACATGTTATATTTTTCTCCTTTATATAGGAAATTTCCTAATATAACTCATGCGCTTTTCGATGATTGAGCATTAATGACTAATTATGACTCTAATGTAACATTACAATGAATCAACTGTAACTGTTGCGTGAATGTTGTGTAACGTATGGATCTCTAATTTGAAGATATCTGAATCTGCCCTTTATTCTGCCCAAATATATTTTTGACCGTGTCTCTTCATTTTCTCAATCAGGTTGAGACTTCCGTAGCTAATTAACCCATGGGTGTGATTTTCCGTGCCTCTTTGCCTCATACCTCTTCATAGAGTTCCGTCCAGTTGTCGTGTCTTCATTGCTCCACGTAGATTATTGAGTCATCAAGATTTATTACACGTGTAAAGCTCTTTTTTACCGATACAATGAGGACTTGGGTGAGCTGCACCTCTCGAGACGACCCGCAGCCAGCAGATTCTCCTTCAGAGTATCGAGTTGTACTTTCTTTACTGTCCCATTTGTATTCTGGACGGTTATTGTATTTCATTTGGTTTTTCTTAGAAATTACTCATGCACTTGTGACACCGGGTTCTGGGATGTATTTGTTAATTGATGTGTTAAAACCTTGTTATTTACTCAGTAAATTTTTATCAATTTTCATATAATGAAATGAAAAGTAACGATTTCAAAATAATAAAATAGGAACTTAATTAACTAATAAGTGTTGGCTTGCCTGAATGTAGTGTCCGGCGCCATCACGACCTTAGTGGATTTTTGGTTAGTGACACCAGGTGCGCACTTGCGACCAAGACATAAATTCCAACTTCCGCATCTGCGACTCTCACCTCGCACCTGCGGACTTGCAGGTGCGACTAACATACCGCATCTGCGCTCCCCGGCCAGCCTTCCTCTTTCCGCATCTGCGTAGGGCCCCCCGCACCTGCGATCATTGCACCTGCGGTTCCCATCCACAGGTGCGACCACACCAGTAAACTGGCACCAGCAGCAGCTTTGCTGAACTTTCCAAGTCCAAACCTCCGTTAACCATCCGAAATAAATGCCGAGGCCCTCGGAACCTCAACCAAAAGTACCAACAAGTCATAAATGATCACCGAGACTTAGTCGAACCCTCGAAACACCCAAAATAACACTGAAACATCAAATCAACCCATGATTCAAGCCTAAGGATTTTCAAACTTTCCAAAAATCACCAACGATGCCGAAACTATCCAAAACTCATCCGAATGACCCGAAAATTTGCACACACATCCAAAAAGACGCTACAAACATGTTCCAACTTTCGGAATTTCATTCCACCCTCGATAGCTAATTTTTCAATGCAAACCAAAAATTGCCAAAAACTCAATTTCGCCATTCAAGCCTAATTCTACTCCGGACCTCTAAACCACATTCTGAACACACTCCTAAGTCCCAAATCACCTAACAAAGCTATCCGAGCCCTAAAATCCGCATTCTGAGGTCGTTTACTAATAGTCAACTCCCGATTGACTTTTTCAACCATAACCCAACTTAAGAGACTAAGTGCCTCATTTCTCACCACGGCCACTCTGGACCCGAATCAACCGACCCAACACATCATAAATAGGCTAAGCAACACATGACAAAGTATAAACAGGGAAAACAGGGATAATCTCGCGGAACGACCGGTTGGGTTGTTACAAAATTAGTTTTCAAATCTGATAAACAAGAGAGAATAACATATATGTCAGCCTTTCTATGTGAAATCAACTGTATTTTTTTTCTCTGCTTTCAGTGAGCAATTGAAATAGTAAATCAAAATACAATACAATTTGAAACAATCTGGAATTTTATTAAATCAATTTTTAAAAAACTGATTCTGATTCGAAATTTAAAAAATAAAGGGTTTTGTTTTGGAAATTGATTTTCCAATTTGTCTTGCTACTGCCGCCACAAGTGTTACACCGTCGCCGCTGGTGGTGTTCATAAAAAAGAAATTAAGAGAAGAAAAGCTTCTCCTTTTTCACTAATAGCCATGACAAATAATAGAATAGAAGAATTATTTTTTTCTTCTTTCACAAAACTAACGGCGACAGTGATGAAAAGAAAAGAGCTAGGGTTTCTCTCTCACCAAGTCTTTAATTCTAAATTTTTTTCTTTTTGTAGATTAGAACTGCAATGGCTAACGGCAACAACATTATATGAAAGAAGAAGAGAAACATGTCTATTTAAAATCCTACAGTATGCTTATTAATTAAAAATAAAATAAGAAGTTTTGGATCTCTTAATCTCCATGGCTGGTGGCGGCTGAAGTTTGAGAAAGAAGAAAGAGTAGAAACTCTTAACTTCTCTCTTTAAAATGTTAGTCTTCTTAGTTTTGGGCTAAAGGCCCACTTACCTTTAATATAAAAAAAAAAGAGGGTTGCTTTTCGGGGAATTTGCATCTATACCCGCTTTTTGGGTCACGTTTTAACTTATACCCTCTTTGCAAAAAAAATTACAAGCGTGCCCACTTTTCGTCTAAACTTCATGCATACGGGCCTGAAGTAGCAAAGGCAATCACGGAAACTTCAGCATTCTAGTAGACGAATGAACTTAAGCGTTCTACTAGCTGAAGTTTTGTTGTCTATTTGTTGAACTTCAACATGTTTTAGCTGAAGTTTTTTCCTGGATTCAATAGTTTTATCGTATAGCTTTTTTAAAAACTTCAGCAGAAGATGCTGAACTTATTTAGTTCATTTGTAAAAACTTCAGCACTAAATAAGCTGAAGTTTTGTTCTGGATTCATTAGATTTGTCGTAAAGCTTTTCCAAAAAACTTCAGCAGAAGATGCTGAACTTATTTAGTTCATTTGTAAAAACTTCAGCACTAAATAAGCTGAAGTTTTGTTCTGGATTCATTAGATTTGTCGTAAAGCTTTTCCAAAAAACTTCAGCAGAAGATGCTGAAGTAATTTAGCTCATTTGTAAAAATTTCAGCACTAAATAAGCTGATATTTGCTGAACTTCAACATGTTTTAGCTGAAGTTTTGTTTTGTATTTGCTAAACTTCAACATGTTTTAGCTGAAGCTTTGTTATGTTTAGGATGAACTTCAGGACTAAAGTTTGTTTTGTATTTGCTGAACTTAAGCATTCTAAGAGCTGAAGTTTTTGTTTATATTTGCTGAACTTCAGCATTCTTATCCAAAAATGGTGCATGAAGTTTTTTTAATTTGGGTAACGTGAAAATAGACTGGATTGTACTGTTGTTATTTCGATAAGAAAAATGTAGTGACCAATAGCATATTAGCATACGAAGTTTAAGCTTGACAAGATAAGAAAATAAAAGAAAAAGAACAAAGATATGGATTTCCATTTTTTATTTTTATTTTTACGAGAGAATTGTTGCTTAGAACTATAGCAGCAAATGTTAATCTTCAGCAGAAAGTTCATCCTTATGATCTGAAGTTTCATAGCAGCATCAACAACAACAGAAGAAAGAAGAAGAAGAAGAAGAAAACGAAGGAGGAGAAGGAGGAGGAGAAAGAGGGCTGAAGTTTTTTAAAAAGTGGGTACAAGTTAAAACTTAAAAAAAAAAAGGTATATGTTAAATGGGGGTGACCAAATAGGGCGCCCTTTGCAATTTTTACATGCTTTTCTTATCTCAAATGAGCAGATTTAATAAAATTTGGCTTATGGCTCATTATACATGCAGATCCATTTTTTTATTTTAGGCTCATAGCCAAAAAAAATTAAAAATAACTTGAGACTCTGTTATTTTCTTAAAAATAAATTTTAGATTTCGAAAATTAGTCATATGGAATAATTTCCAAAATATAAATTTAGTATTTATATTTTTTTTTTATGAACTATAAGTATTCTATTATCCCAATTGTTTGAAATGTTAATTAGTCTTACATTAAACTTGCTTGTTAATTTGTTTAGCATGCTTGAAATGTTAATTTGTTTAACATTAAATTTATTTGTTAATTTGTTTAACATGTTTGAAAAGTTAATTTGTTTTAACATTACTTTGGTTAATTAGTTTAACATGTGCTTTATGTTAATCTGTTGAGCATGAAATCTAATTTTAATTAGTTTAATATTAATATTACTTGTTAATTAGTTTAACATGTATGATATGTCAATTAGTTTAACATTATGTAAAATTGTATAGCATTGTAATAAATGTTAATTAGTTTGACATTAATTTTATTTGCATGCTAGTATAAGTTATTTGTTAACTTATGATCCACATGAGATTGTAAAATCATGATTAGATAATTATGTTATTTTAAACATGATTAAGACTCTTAGCTAGATAATTGAATATGTTAATTTTCATAATATTTTAATTTTTGGATGATGATTGGGAACATAGTGAACTTTCGAAATCCATGATTAATATATGTGCTTATTAACTCAATCAATTGATGCTTAGTGTCATAATATGTATGTATGTTTAACTTTGTACCTTGCGTTATTTTTTTTATCCTCATTTTATTTTTTTATTTTGTTAAAGAATAACTACTGCTTCGAAAAACATTGTTGCTGAGCTCAAAAAATGGTTGAAACTCAATGGTGACAACTATGAAACCTGGAGCTTGAAGGTCCAGTATATGCTAGAGGATCAAGAGGCTCTCGAGGCCATTAACAATGTCATGAATGAGCCTGAGGAAGGCAACACTGCTCAACATATGCGTGATCATTAAGCCTATGACAGTTGGAAGAAAAAGAATTCCATTGCTCGCATTACGTTGTTGAGCACCTTAGGTGATGATATTTTAAGGGTGTTTAAGGATCACCAAAGAGTTATGGATCTTTGGAATGCTTTGAGGAAAAGGTTTGGTACTTGTTCCACTGCTAGGTTGTGATCCTTAACGATCAAATTTGACTCATATAAGAAATTCCCAGAACATTCAATGAAAACACATTTGAGGCAAATGACAAATATGATCGGGGAATTGAAAGATGCTGGTCATGTGTTGATTAATGAACAACAAATCCAAGCTGTCATACGCTCTTTACCTAATTCTTGGGATGATATGAAAATGCATTTGACCCATAATGAGAGAATCACAACTCTGGAAGATGTCCGAAAACACCTTGAGTTAGAGGAGGAATGACTTGAGGCTGCAAATCCAATAGCTGAGTTGCACATGGCAACAACCTCCAAAACCAAGAGCGATTTAAAGAAAAGGAACTGGGGAAAGAAGAGAGGGCCACCTCAAGTTCAACCTGCTAAAAGAGCAAAGACTGAAAAAGGCAAGAATAGACGTCCTAAACGTGTCAAAGTTGCTAAAGTGAAATGCTATATAATTGTGACAAGATGGGTCACTATGCTAGAGATTGCTCTGAGCCTCCTAGAAAGGTATTTCACGATGCTCGAATTAGTGAACTTTGTTTTCTAGTTCTGTTTTTCTAATTGAATCTAATCCTTTGTGGATTGTAGACTCAGGAGCAACGAATCACATAGCCTAGGAACGCTGTGCCTTTGTTGAATTTCAGCGAGTTCTATGTGGAGCAGAGTGGATATATGTGGGCAATAAAAATAAAGTTGTTATTGAAGGGATCGGTACATGCAAGTTAGTCCTGCGTGGTGGCCGAGACCTAATACTATATGATGTTCTCTTTGCATCAACAATTCACCAGAATGTTATTTAAGTTTCAGTTTTGCTTAAGCTAGGATTTGACTTGTTTTGTCATGGAAATTCTGCCAAGTTGACTTTTGATTCAACTTTATTTAGTTTTTGTCATGTGACCAGAGGTTTAATTAATATGGGTGGATTATGATTCATTTAACAATAATGCTAGTTTTTCTATGTTTATTTTTTCACATAAATATGATAGTGATATAAACATATGGCATGCTAGACTTGGTCATCTTGGCCAACAAAGAATGCAAATGTTAGAAAAATAAGGTTTGCTTTCCATCATTGAACATGTGGAATTGTCCACTTGTGAAAATTGTCTAGCTGGAAAATCTGCAAGAAAACCTTTTGGTCAGGCGACTAGAGCTGAATATCCTTTGCAATTAGTCCATTCAGACATCTGTTGGCCTATGGATGTTAGGGCTAGGAATGAAGCAAGTTATTTCATCACATTTATTGGAACTTTACACGTTTCAGTTATGTCTATTTAATTTTGTCACAAATCAGAAGCAATAAGTTTCTTAAACGCTATATGAGCTTAGTGAAAAATCAATTAGACAAGAAGATAAAAGTTCTTCGAACTAACCATGGTCGTGAATACTTATCAACCCAATTTAATAATTCATGTGATGAAAAGGGAATAGTTCATCAGTTGACTATCCCAAATACTCCACAACAAAATGGTATTGCAGAGAGAGAAATAGAACACTCCTAGAAATGGTTAGGTCAATGATGGCACAAGCTAACTTCCCAATTAGTTACTGGGGTAATGCGTTGCTTACTACCACCTTTGTGCTTAACCGAGTGCCTATGTAATCAGTTACTACTACTCCATATGAGTTATGAACTGGAAGACAACCCGACCTGAGTGTATTAAGACCTTGGGATTGTGCTGCCTATACACATGATTCCTCTCACAAATATGGCAAATTGGGCCCGAGGGGAAAGAAAAGTATCTTTATAAGATACTCTGAAACCTCAAAGGGTTATGTGTTTACAGGTTAGCAAGACAGTGAGAGTGTATTTGAGTTTGAATCATGAGATATCACATTCTTAGTAGATGAGTTCCCTAAGAAGGGAGAAGTAGGTCAAGACCTAACCTTATTTGAGATAATGGATCAAGAAGTACAAGGATCACTTCATTCGAGTGGGAGAATTTTAGCAGATGATGAATTAGTTTCTCATCAAAGACCTCATTCATCATCATATGCGAATGAAAGTAATCCTTCTGCATTTAGTGGAAGTGACCAAATGGATCTTATTCCAAGTGGGAGTGAGATGGTCACAAATCTTGTTCCAAGTGGGAGCAGGATGAATGATCTTGATCCGAGAGGGAGCAACGTTGATCTAAATGGGAACAATGATGAATCACAAATAAGACGTGGTTCTTGTAAAAATATTCCTTGACGACGATTTGATGTTGAAGGCGGCAAACTATTTATGATGCTCCTATAAGAAGAAAACGAGCCTAAAAATGTAAAAGATGCTCTCTCATGCCCTTCTAAGGATAAATGGACAAAAGCAATGAAAGATTAATTGGAGTATATGAGAGTAAACAAAGTTTGGGAACTAGTTGACCTCCTTGAAGGATGTAAAGCAATTGGGAGCAAATGGGTTCTCCAAATTAAGCTCAAGGATGATGTCATAGTTGAGAGATATACGGCTCGACTGGTGGCGAAAAGGTATACACAACAGAAAGAAATAGACTACGAAGAGACTTTCTTGCCTGGTGTACGATTTACCTCAGTTCGTGTCGTTCTATCTATTTTTCAAGCTTGGATCTTGAGTTACATCAGATGAATGTAAAGACTGCCTTTCTCAATGGAGAACTAGATGAAGAAATCTATATAGAACAACCTGAGTGTTTCATTGAAAAGGGCCACGAACAAAAGGTTTGTAGACTCTTGAAGTCTATTTATGGCCTCAAACAAGCTTCAAGGCAGTGGTATATACGCTTTCAAAATGTTCTTGTATCTAATGATTTTACCATGATGGATGAAGACCATTGATTTTATACCAAGAGATCTAGAAACAAGCTTGTGATTTTAACATTGTATGTAAATGACATACTTATAGCTGGAAATGATAAGGAGTTTATAACCGCGATAAAGTCCTGGTTGTCATCTCAATTTGAGATGAAAGATATGGGTGAAGCTGCATATATTCTTGGAGTTAAGATTTCAAGAGATCGTCCAAAGAAACTATTGTATCTCTCAAAAGAGAATTACATTCGAAAAGTTCTTGAACGATTCGATATGCAAAATAATACCCCAGTTGAAACTCCTATCAGTAAATGCCATACCTTGGTAAGTCAGATGTGTCCTAAGACTCCTGAAGAGATAGAAAGAATGAGCTGAGTTCCTTATAGGAGCGCAGTTGGAAGTTAAATGTACGCTATGGTGTGCACTTGACCTGATATTTGTCAAGTAATTGGCTTGGTAAGTAGATATCAAACCGACCAGGTTTAGCACATTGGCAAGCAGTAAAGAGGATTATGAGATATCTAAAGGGAACTGCTGATTATGCCCTTTGTTATCAAGGCGGAAAGGATCTGCGATTAGTTGGATACAGTGATGCTGACCATGGAGGAGATCTAGACGAGAGGAAGTCTACCTCAGGATATGTTTTCTTACTCAGTGATGGGGCCATATCATGGAGTAGTAAGAAAAAATAATGTGTATCACTATATACGATGGAAGCCGAATACGTGGCTCTCGCATCAGCAGCGCAAGAATTTGTTTGGTTGAAAAAGTTCTTGGAGCACTTGTTGGATATCGTTGAAAATACTGAACCAGTATTAGTCTACTGTGACAGTGAGGCTGCAATATCCTCCACCAAGGACCTTAAGTTTCATTTTAAACCAAACACACACACACACACATACACACACACACACATATATATTAAGTATAACTATGTGAGAGAAATGGTTAGACACAAGGTAGTGAATATGAAGTATGTGTCTACAAAAGATATATTAGCAGATCCATTGACCAAACCTTTGTCTAGAGATGCATTTGTGAGACACACTAGGTCTCAAGACTTGCGTAGGATCTAAGATACTTTATTTTATTATTTATTTTCCCATGTTCACAAAACTGATATTCTTTGATTATCAATAAAGTTGATTTACATACATACATATTTTTAATGCTGAATGTTATGTGCATTCTTTATTTTTTTTATAAGTATGTCGGGCCGACAAGAGGTTGATCTTCTCACACAGGCAACCGCCTCCTTATCTTAGTGATGTGAAGAGATGAGACATGATTGGTAATTTGAGAGCTATTCGCTTAAAATCAGAATGTCGCTTAAACAATGACATAAGGTCATTAGGGTGAAAAACGCTCACCAAGTCTACTTTGTGAGCCAGATGTGAGTTAAATATGATTTTGTAGATCAAGGAACTCAAATTTATATACTTATGGTGTCTAAATATCATCTGTACAACATTCCTTTAAGAGATAAAGATATACACTCCTTGGGAAAAGGGAGAAAGTACTGTAGCACATTTCATACCATGTGTGCTAATGTCGACCAATTGGGTTAACATAAATCCATTCTCAATTATGTTGTTGTGTGAGACCCAGAGCCTTTATGATGACTCAAGACTTTGTAGCCTCAGAGACTCCAATCAGATACATAAGACTTCGTGTGATGTTAGCTATCTTAGTTTGTTTCCAAAAGACCATGAACACAGACTCGGTCTAGCGAAGTATATCTAGAAAAACGGTGAAAATAATGTTAAGGGGACCGTGAGAAGAGAAGATCATTGATGCAATCTCATTTATTTGCATTCACTGGTGTACCAATTATAGCTTATGAGTTATGATTGTGAATACAAGAAATAATGATATATGAGATTTTGAAACTATATCAAATGTGATTTATATGATCTAGGGTACTGCATACTTTATGATCTACTTGAAAGTTTGCACTTGACGAGAGGCTATATACTCCTAACAGATGTATAGCCCTTAGCTCTCACACTATGCTGGTCGCACGGTCTACTTCCCTGTATGAATGATTGAGGAGATGAGTTGAGAATATGTTTCTCAGACTAGATGAGCACTCCCATTATGTGTGAGTGGGAGATGTAGGAAATATTGGGTCCACCCATAAGGGGTGCTCTAAGGCCAATAGGTTTATTAGTTAACCCTAATATTCCCTGTATAAGTACACTTAGTGTGTACACTAAAATAGTACTTTCTGCAGTATTTTTCCGCGCGCTCTCTCTCACAATCCAAACAAGGGTTTAGACTATGTGGAATTGGGGGTTGCTCCAACACACTGTGACAACTACCGACGACCAGTAATTCTAGTCGTGATATAATTCTTTTTCGCTTCCGCTTCACGAAGAACAAGTAAGTTCTTATTTTACGATTTACGGGTTAAATTAATATGTTTAGATTAACGTAATCTCCTTCCGTTACTAATTGAGAATTTTTTGGTTATGATCGCTCCTATAGATTATGTCAAGAAAGTATAATTCTGCCAATACTTTGCATTTTGGTTACTAATTATGCATAAATAAAGATTCCTTTTTATTTTTCTTTTCCTTAAAATGACATACTAAACTGATGAAACACTATCCTACTTATTGGGCCTCCAATTTTAGAAGTGTTATAGCATGATGTGACTTGGTTGATATAGGCTGTTTTGTTTAGCTAATATTAGTAGGATTTTTAGCTGATAAAGTGATATACAAACCAATAAAAGATTATTATTTTTTATTTTTATTTTTCTGGTAATCTAACTTTACCTAACGTGAATATGACTAATTAACAATCTAATAGAGTAATACAGACACAAACACGTACGTATAAAGAAACGAAAAAAACTGATGAACAACTGCTCATTAAATCTGGTCGAAATGACACCAGGGAGTCAGGTTGCTAAACAGCGCAACTGAATTTCGGTTTTTTAATTTAATTTTTCAGGACAAAAGTATCTTAAATTGTTATGAAGTTAAGATTTTTAATTCAAAATTTAGAATTTAAATAGTGCGTCGTGAATTTTAATTTTTTAATATAATTTTTCAGTATAAAAATATCTTAAATTATTTTAAAGTTAATAATTCAAAATTTCAAAACAAGATAAATACGGGCTAACCTTTGGATAGCATCCCTAAGAATATATATGGTATGTGCACATACCCCTTAAATTTGAGGCCTGAGGGTTTCGTTTTACGTTTCCGTAGATCGTTCAAACGAGTCAAATCAAATGTTGGAAGATTAACTCTGATCCTTGTCCAGTTAAATTTTGGCCCAAATACTAAATTAATGTCTGGCTGGCATTGGCGTTAAATGAAAGACCAAGTTTTCTTGTGTCATTGGCCCAATCGTAGAAGATATTTTTTGAGAATAATATGAGATCTTTACATAAATAGTCGGTCATATTTATTATTTATTTTCTTAATAGAAAAATTTCACAAAAAAATAACTGGGTTCTATGCTTTTTAATTTTATAGCTCACATTTTAATTTACAACCAACTAGCCCAAAAATAATAGGCTAATATTCAACATCCAACTCCAATATGTTCTCGAAATTACTATTTAATTTTTTAAAAGATTGCTCAAGCTTTTAAGTTAATTTTCAAATCAGTAACTGTGACTCAAATATTAGTTCAACAAACCAAATGCATTTGGATGGTGAAAATTATATTTTTAACAAGCTTAAATATGTGGGTTTAAATTCTGAATTTGATTTTGTGAGAAATTTGGAGTGGGTGTTATTTAGACTTATTAGAAATAGTATAAGGAGATTGTATATAAAATTTGAAGTCATTTAATGGAGGTTTGGACAAGAATTACAATTGAAAATCATGAAAGAAGTTAATCTGCATACGCTTGTATAAAGGTGTATAAACGTGTATAAGATGTGTTTATACACTCATATACACTATTATACAAGATTATACATAATTATACAAAAAACAGACTTCGTCTTCTTCCCTGCGTCTTCCGAAATATAACTCAAATGTTGCTCAAAGCTACTCCAAATCACTTCAAATTTAAATTTTGTACTCCTTTTGATATTTTCAATCAATTGGAACAACACGCAATCAAAACAACTAACAAACTCAAAAAGTCATATTTTTGAAAGCAAAGCTTTGAAATGGCTTTCAACGGTGGACTTCTACTATTCAATTTTCTTACATTGCAACCAGGTGACACCGGGAGAGGGGGGGGGGCAGAAAATACACATCCCTTGAAGCATACGTAGAAGATGTGAGAAGAAGAGAGTGAAAGCAATGGATGTGAGAACATAGATTTAACTCCATAGCTTTTCGAAGCAATAGGTGTAAGAACATATTTTGAATTTGCTAGTGTTTTTAAAATATATACAATATAGGCTAGGTTGGGTAAAACTGTAAAAATTGTGCGGGGCACCCTATTTGGTTGCCCTCATTTAACCTATACCCATTTTTTTTAAAACTTTTAACTTGTACCCACTTTTTAAATAACTTCATCTGCCCTTTCCCTCGCTGAGCTGAAGTTCACCAGTTAAGCTGAAGTTCGCCAGTTATAAAGACAAAACTTCAGCATACGGGGTTGAAGTTCCCCAGTTACAAAGACAAAACTTCAGCTCTACGAAGTTCCCAAGTTATAAAGACAACAACTTCAGCATACGAGGTTGAAGTTTCCCAGTTACAAAGACAAAACTTCAGCTCTAGAGAACTTCAGCTCTAGAGTTGAAGCTTTGTCTTTGTAAACTGGGGAACTTCAGCCCCGTATGCTGAAGTTGCTGTCTTTATAACTTGGGAACTTCAGCCCCATATGCTGAAGTTCCCTATTTACAAAAGACAAAACTTCAGCTCTAGAGCTGAAGTTCCCCCAATATGCTGAAGTTTTTGTCCTTTTAACTGGGGAACTTCAGCCCCGTATGCTGAAGTTCCCCATTTACAAAGACAAAAACTTAAGCTCTAGAGCTGAAGTTCCCTAGTGTAACTGGGAGAACTTTAGCCCCGTATGCTGAAGTTCCCCATTTACAAAGACAAAAACTTAAGCTCTAGAGCTGAAGTTCCCTAGTGTAACTGGGAGAACTTTAGCCCCGTATGCTGAAGTTTTTGTCTTTATAACTAGGGAACTTCAGCCCCGTATGCTGAAGTTCCCCATTTACAAAGACAAAAACTTAAGCTCTAGAGCTGAAGTTCCCCATTTACTAGAGCTGAAGTTCGCAAGTTACTTCAGGCCCGTCTACTAGAATGCTGAAGTTTTGCGTGATTGCCTTTGCTACTTCAGCCCCGCATGCTGAAATTATGCGCAAAAACGGGTACGAATGCAATTTTTTTTACAAAGCGGGTATAAGTTAAAACGTGGCACAAAAAGTGGGTACGGATGCAAAAGCCCCGGTAAAACTTAAAAACATGGGCCATTTTTTGTTATGGTGTGAAGTCATGTGTATTTTTTTGTAATTCTTTCTTTTTTAATCATATACATAGATTTTATATTGATTATACACATATAATACATAAATTATGCATATATTAGACATTACCAATTATTTTTAGTTTAAGCAATTGGGTTGGCGTGTATTTGGATTAATTTTTCAAAAAGGAAATTGACCTCGAAATTCTTTTAAACTGATGAAGGCATGAAGCATTTTCTTACAATGGGAAGCATCTACTAGCCAAAAGACGCATGTATCATTAATTAAGTTTATAGTTGGGCAACTTCTTCAAAGGAAAAATTATTATAGATTTTTGTACTGTGCTCATTTTCCCTGAATTTCTTTGGATTTCTTTTGAAACAAAGAAATGTTACAAACAATTAGACTTAAAAGTTATATAATATATACCAAGGTGACCGGGTAATAAAGAATTGCTAAAACGAATATCATAACAACGTAAATACTAAACGATCTTAATATACCCTATAGCAAAAAGAATTGAACTATTTTGCAACTTCGCAGCAATTTGAGAAATGCCATTTTGATATTTCTGTGTACAACTCAAATCGAAACGTGCAACTAGCAAGAGGCCCTTAACATTTTTATCGTGAAACTAAATCAAATAGCAAATACAGTCGAACCTCGTTATAACAACTCCGTTTGTTTCGAATATTTTTGGCTGTTATAGCAAATTGATGTTGCGTTTTTATTTAAGGGGTGTGAATGGGAAATGGAAGAGGTACCTTTTGGATTGCACCTCTTCATCTCACCCTTTGATTGTCTATAAATTTAGAGGCTTGGCCTCATTTTTCTAAGAAGGAAAATCTGAAATTATCTCCTCTCTTTCTACTTTGTTGCATTATTATTATTTTTTTAAATAAACATAAGGGTCAAGTGTGATTTGCTCTGTTCTTTGAGTTCGTTGGTATCCTGCAGTTTGTATTGCCACTGTTGCAGGAAGGTTTATTCTGTTTCATCCTGGGAGGATTTAATCCATTACCTTGGCAACTTGTGAGGGGGCTAAAATTCCTTAAGGACACACAAGAAAATTGTGGACTCGGAATATTTCTTATCGTTTACAGATTTTCTGTTTCTTCTAACAGTTTTCTAATTTATGATTTTGAACACATAATACCAACAATTGATATTATAGAAAACATATATTATAACATAACATGAAAATTGATTCCGGAAAAGCTTGACTTTTATAGTGAAGTGTTGTTATATAGGTATGCTGTTATAGAAAGGTGTGACTGTATGCGGTGACTGAATGCTAGAGGTCTATAATAATATTAGAAAAGATCTTGGTCATCATCCTAATACAAAATGAGATTTCATAGATTTTGCAGATTCATATTACTATCAAAATTCAAAATCAGTTGAAATGGACGTTTCCTTTAATTTGTGCTAATAGGAATTGATCGTGACTGCACCTATGACCCAAAGTGGCCTTACTTTCTTTATAAACCATTTGTTTTTGAGATTGTCTATATCTTTCACTTGCCACCATATAGGAATGGCCATCTATTCAAGTTGCTTTGCTTATTGGAGGTTAACTTTTAGTATTGGTTCAGCTTTCTCTATTCTGTGGAAGTTATATTATACTCCTATTATCTCATGAATATATATAAGTCAATATTGTAAAAGAAAAAGGAGTGGAGGCATATAAGGGACAGCTCTTCCCAACCAAGTAACCACCAATCATGCATATAAATGATGAATTTTGTGGGAGTTCACAATAAGTGAAGCAAAACTAAGAGAAGAACAAAAACGCAAAAAT
This sequence comes from Nicotiana knightiana, assembly GCA_005239525.1. Lineage (NCBI taxonomy): Eukaryota > Viridiplantae > Streptophyta > Magnoliopsida > Solanales > Solanaceae > Nicotiana > Nicotiana knightiana. The sequence continues at coordinate 15,013 of MDKJ01337899.1, forward strand.
AATCATTATATAGTTGAAGAAATAATAAAAATAATTATAAAATTGTATTCTTTCTAACATTTAAACTTTTAATATGATAAAAATCGGGACCTATACGCTAGTGATTGTGTTGAGAACATAATTAAGTAAATAAAAATATTCTCTCTAACTATTTAAACTTTTATTAAAGTTAGACATACAATTCTATAATCTCTATTAAAAAAAATTAGTAATATCAAGTATCTATTATATGTTCCATTATCTACTTGGACAACGATAGTGTAAAAAGATTAGGAATGAAGGCCATAAACTCCGATGAGTTCAGACAAAAGGGCCTAAGTGATGAGTGGCTATAAAGCATTGTTAATTTATGCAAACTCAGTGAAGTCCCTTTAACTAAAAGCCTGTATGAATGATGGTTCTGCTTTATGATATTGGTATTTATTTTGTACTAGCAAACAAATTAAATGGCAAAACTTTGTGAAAATTGTTCAAAGTGCAATTTCATACACTATTAGGAGTTGCTTGATATCATGGTGAAATAAATAAGGATATTTTATATGTTGGGATATCTCATAAGATTAGTTAATCCCACCTTCTATATGAAATAGTTAATCCCGCTAATTTAGGATAAAAGTTATTTCGAAATTAACAAATATTTATAATCAAATATGAGATAATATAATCTCATTCTATCACAAGATTATTATCCTAGTTAAAGCAGTAGTTTTCTCAAGCTTCCATCCCCCCTAGATAGTCATGTTTGAGATATTTAATCCTACAATTGCTTATGATCTCAAGGAGAACTTTTCCCGACACTTATTTTTTTGAAGCTTAATCTTCTCTATATATATGATTTTCACTTGGTGTTTGGTATTCGTTCTGGGGTCCGTCTAATTCAAATTCACATTGCGAAGTCCCAATTCAAGGATAAAGTGTTCCCTAAAATGTGACTTCGTCTCCAAAGCTCTAACCTAAGACTTCTTACTTCAACCATAATTTTTGATGGTTGTCTATATTTACTTATGCCTAAAAATATCCCTAGTAGTATTATGTTCTTCTTTCCTCTCGAAGATTGATAGACCTATAGAATGGTTATATATATATATATATATATATATATATATATATATATATATATTGTTCTTGTTTTATAGGATACGAGTCAGAGAGAATTGTAGAAGCAGAAAAGAAAATTTAAGATAGGAAAAACCAAAAAAAGAAAAGATTAAAACTTGAAATAGAAACATTTAATATATGTTGGCTTGATTTGATTTACGGATTTAATACACTAACCAACAAAGTTTTGGTGGGTTTTTAGGAAAATATTAGTCAAACCTGAATTAGCTGGTTTTTGCAACAACTTGTCAATAGTGGAAGACGTGAAATTTACAAGAAGAATTGTCTAGCTTTCCTTTTCGATAGCCATTCCAAACATGAGTACTGTCATGGGCGGTTTTTCAGTCATGCCCCATGACTCCTTGGACGCATTTTATGGCATCTTGGAAAATATCCCAACGGCCCCGTAATCTTAGTCGCGCCAAGTGACAAGTGCGCATGTGCCTCCGTCACCCCACCGATATCCCTTGCCAGGGATCAACCACAGGCAGCTGCCAACAGCGCCGCGCGCAAACGACGACGCGCGCGCAGATTGTGATGCTTAAGACAAAGTTGCTGGCAACGGACCTGTTTCTACCTTGTAGAAAACTAAGTCCTTTTCATTGTAAATATAGAGTAGTTTTATTCCATGTATTTCCATTATGATTCTCTAGCTTATTTAGGTCAAGTCTTGTAACTTTGGTTTATTTTTTTAAAGCATTATTAGGGGGAATCAAGCAATCAAAAACTTTCTAGCAAGCAATTCTTTGTACTTGTGTCTCTCCCCCTCGACACCACATTGCCTTCTTTTGTAATAGCTTTCATTAATGCAATCAAGTTTTCTTTCAATTCTCATTACTGTTCTCTCAATTGTTCTTGATATTGGTTTTCCCGTACGACACTGTCAATCTCGTTTAGCGTACGGAGGGGACCTCAGTTGGCGGATGTCACACCCATTTTTCCTCCCTCAAAAGATGTGTGTGTTATGTTATGGATTGTGGTTTAAAGGGTTTTTCCAATTAAAGTGACAAATTTGAATAGGGATTATTTTATCTACAGAGTCGCCACTTGGAATTGATTTTCCGGTGTTCCAAGTCACCTTTTATTTGAATCCATAGTCAAAGGAAGATTTAATCCTTTTATTATTGGTCTGTGAAAGCAAAGTCCGGGTAAGAAATTTTGTTGACCGGGGAGAAGGTGTAAGGCATTCCCCGAGTCCCGTGGTTCTAGAACGGTCGTTTTATTGACTATATTTGGCTTTAAATTAATTTTACAATAAATTATGTTTCATTTGGTTTTTATGTTTTACCTATGTCCGCTTTTTATTGTTGATGGTTTCATTAATCTCAAACTAGGACGAGTATCCCCGACCCTAGCTTACACTAACCAAGACGAGTATCTCCGACCTTAGCTCGTGTGTCACACCTATAAGTAGAGTCCACTCGAAGTTAATTAAATTCAACTTTTATTTATTTTTTTGAAAGAAATGAAACAAGATATGCCCTCACGACTTTGTCATTTTTTCTTTTTACTTCTT
>ML388599.1:0-12071 GCA_005239525.1 Nicotiana knightiana
CATTTCGGCACCCAATATTGAAATAAGAAGTTCCTTAAGTTCCTATTTTGGTTTGGGACGTGTATTTGTGTTATCGAGGTCCGAATGGAATTCTGATATCGGGAATAGTTCCTTGTTATTAATTATGACTAGCCTGCAAAATTTGGTGTCATTCCGAGTTGTATAGGTTTGTTCGGCGCGTTGTGAACGAAGTCTAGAAACCTTAAAGTTCCTAAGTTTGGTTCTTGGGGTTTGGAGGTGTGATTTTGAGTTTTAGCTTTGTTTTCGGTGTTCCGAAGGCTCGAGCGAGTCTGTATTATGATTTAGGACTCGTTGGTATACTTGGACTAGGGCTTGGGTGGGCCCAGGTGCCTCCCGGGCACCTAACGGGGCTAAAAATAAGCTAAAATAGCTGCTGGTGCACCTGTTCTGCTGTGACCGCAGGTGTGGTTGCCCAGTCGCAGGTGTGGGACTGCTCCTACGTTCCCCATCATCACAGGTGCGACCCCAAGAGGTTTGGCCAATTATCGCAGCTGCGGACAAAATTCCGCAGGAGCGGAGCCGCAGGTGCGGGCCCAGGCTCCCTAGCCCATTTCCGCAGGTTCGGTCTCCACTCCGCAGGTGCGGGCCCAGGGAAAAAGAGTTCAACGCGTACTTTAAAACCTGAGGTCTCGATTTCTTTGATCAAATTCCTGCAATGAGTTTGTTTCGAGTATTCATGTAAATGAAAGAAAAGAGAAAGTCATACCTTAGTAATAGTATCGTTTAAGGAGTGATATGTTCCAGTTATTCGACAATGGTTCGTCGTTCATTGTTCCGAGTTTATAAGATCCTTTCTCGACTATGTCGAGGATTTGGTAGGTTCGTTCCCATTTAGGACCGAGTTTCCCTTCATTAGGGTCTCAAGTGTTGATGGTGACCTTTCTTAGGACTAATTCCTCGACTTTAATGTGTTGAAGGTTTGTTCTTCTATTGTAGTACCTCTGTATTCGTTGCTTTTGTGCAGCCATTCGAACGAGTGCAACCTCTTGTGTTTCATCAAACAACTCGAACTGGTATTCATGGCCTCGTGGTTTGATTCCTCTGTTGCGTATCGAAACCTAGCGCTGGTTTCTCCCACTTCGACTGGTATCAAGGCTTCGGAGCCATACACTAAGGAAAATGGAGTTGCTCTTGTACTGGACTTCGACGTTTTCCGATAAGCCCATAGGACCTCGAAAATTTTTTCTCTCGACTTCCCTTTTGCCTCGTCTAACCTTTTCTTCAAGTTTTGGATGATAGTCTTGTTTGTAGATTCGTCTTGTCCATTCCCACTAGGGTGATACGGTGTCGATAGTATCCTCTTTATTTTGTGATCTTCGAGAATTTTGTTACTTTGCTGCCGATGAATTGTTTTCCATTATCACATATTATTTTTGCGGGTATCCCGAATCGGCATGCAATGTGATCCCATATAAAATCGATCACTTCTTTTTCCCTAACTTTTTCGAAGGCCTCTGCTTCAACCCATTTAGAGAAATAGTCAGTCATAAATAATAAGAACTTAGTTTTACCTCGGGTCGATGGCAGAGGACCGATGATGTCCATTCCATTTGATGAATGGCCATGGGGATAGGACCGAGTGAAGTTGTTCATCGGGCTGGTGGATCATCGGTGCAAACCTCTGACATTTATCGCATCTTCGAACGAACTCCTTAGAGTCTTTTCCATGCTATCCCAGTAATATCCTTCTCTGACCACCTTTCGAACTATGGACTCGGCGCCATAATAGTTCCCACGAGTGCCTTCGTGGATTTCTTGCAGAACATAGTTAGTAACTCCCGGCCCCAAGCATAGTGCCAATAGCCCATCGAACGTTCTCCTGCATAATGTTCCGTCTTTGTCTAAGGTGAATCGAGCGACTTTAGTCCCTAAGGCACTCGACTATTTGGGATCCGACGGTAGCTTCCCGTTTTTTAAGTCTTCGATGTATTTGTTTCTCCAGTCCCAGGTTAAGCTCGTAGAATTTATTTCAGCATGTCCTTCCTCGATTACAAACCTCGAGAGTTGGACGAGAGTCCCCGAGCTGATCTAATCTTCTTCGACCGATGACCCCAAATTGGCAAGTGCATCGTCCTCAGTATTTTGTTCTCGAGGTATATGTTGTAGAGTCCACTCTTTGAGGCGGTGCAAGATTACCTGCAATTTGTCTAAGTACTTTTGCATCATGTCCTCTCGAACTTCGAAGGTTCTGTTTTCCTGTTTAACTACCAGCAGGGAGTCGCATTTAGCTTCGATGACTTCCGCTCCCAAGCTTTTAGCTAGATCGAGACCTGCAATCATAACCTCATACTCGGCGTCATTATTAGTCAGTTTGGTAATTTTAATGGATTGTCTAATAATATTGCTCGTGGGCGGTTTCAAAACAATAACAAGCCCGGACCCTTTCACATTCGAGGCACCATCCGTGAAGAGGATCCATACCCCCGATGATGTACCTGATTTTAGTAGAAGTTCCTTTTCCACTTCGGGTACAAGGGTTGGCGTAAAATCGAGTGCGAAGTCTGCTAAAATTTGATACTTGATGATCGTTCGAGGTTGATATTCCATATCGTACCCGCCAAGTTCGACGACCCATTTAGACAATCGGCCCGATAACTCTGGCTTGTGCAAAACATTTCGGAGTGGATAAGTTGTTATCACACATATAGGGTGACACTGGAAATATGGCTTTAGTTTTCTAGATGCGCTTTATTAATGCAAAAGCTAATTTATCTAAGTGTGGATACCTAGTTTCATCATCTCCTAAGGTTCGACTTACGTAATAAATAGAAAATTGTGTACCTTGCTCTTCTCGAACTAGTACACCACTCGTTGCTATCTCGGACACTACCAAGTATAAGTATAGCTTCTCATCTGCCTTAGCAGTGTGGAGCAGAGGTCGGCTCGATAAGTAGCGTTTCAATTCCTCCAATGCTTGTTGACATTCCGGGTTCCATGCAAAATCATTTTTCTTTTTGAGTAAGGAAAAGAACATGTGGCTTTGATCTAATGACCTCGAAATGAATCGGCCTAAGGCAGCTATCCATCCGATTAGTCTTTGTACGGCATCCACACTGTCTATCACGATGATATTCTCCATGGACTTAATCTTATCGGGGTTGATTTTGATTTTCCGATTTGATACCATGAAGTCAATGAATTTGCCCGATCCGACCTCGAAAGAAAATTTTTCGGGGTTAAGTTTCATGTTTTACTTCCTCAAGATTTTGAATATCTCCTGCAAATGAACCAAATGGTCCTCTCTGCGCAAGGACATAACTAACATATCGTCAATGTAAACTTCCATTGATTTACCTATCTGTTCTTCGAACTTTTTTTTTAAATATGTGTTGGTATGTGGCTCCCCGATTTTTTAGCCCGAAGGGCATTACATTATAACAATAAGTTCCATACTTAGTGCCATCTTGATTTGATTGTACCCAGAATAGGCGTCGAGAAAGGTAAGGATCTCGTGTCCATCCGTGGCATCAATCATGTGATCGATGTTAGGCAGTGGAAAAGAGTCTTTCGAACATGCTTTGTTCAAGTACTTATAGTCTACACACATTCTAAGTTTGTACCCCTTTATGGGGACTACGATTACATTAGGTAACCATTCGGGATATTTTACTTCCTGAATGGATCATATTTTGAGAAGTTTGGTTACCTACTCCTTTATGAAGGTGCACTTTACTTCAGACTAAGGTCTTCTCTTTTGCTTTATCGGTCTGAACTTGGGATCCAGGCTCAGCCGATAAGTTATCTCCAGTGGGATTCCCGTCATGTATAAATGGGACCATGCAAAGAAATCCATGTTATCAATAAGAAATTGGATGAGTTTTTTCCTGAGTTCAGGGGTCAACCCCGTTCCCAGGTATACCTTCCGTTCCGATAGATGCTCGATCAGTATCATTTGTTCCATCTCCTCGACCGTTGACTTTGTAAGTTCGAGGAGTGAGAAGATCCTCTTCTTCTTCCTCGATTACCTGTTTCTCCGATTCGGTCGAAGCTGGGGTCAGTGATTGCTATTTGGTCGTCTTCCTATCTTTGGTGCTCGATTTTTCTAAGGTTGACGGTGTTGATATCGAAGCCACCTCGTCGACTGCAAAAATTTCCTTTGCATCGTTGTGTTCCCCGTAAACGGTTTTCACACCATCCACTGTTGGGAACTTCATCATTTGGTGAAGGGTCGACGGCACTGCCCGCATATTGTGGATCCATGGCCTTCCGAGTAGTGTAGTATATCTCATGTCGCCTTCGATGAAATGGAATTTTGTATCTTGGATAGTTCCGTCCACGTTCACAAGTAGGATTATCTCCCCTTTCATTGTTTCACTAGCCATGTTGAAGCTGTTTAGGACTCGAGATGCAGGTACAATTTGGTCTAGCAAGCCGAGCTGCTCTACGACCCTCGATCTGATTATGTTTGATGAGCTACCTGGATCCACTAGATCACGTTTAACTTGAATTTTATTTAATAAAATAGAAATTACCAGGGCGTCATTGTGCGGCAGAGAGATGCCTTCTCCTTCTTCGTCGTTGAATAATAGAGTGCCTTCGGGCACATAGTCTCGAGTTTGTTTTTCTCTGGTGATCGACACCTTGGTGAGTTTGAATGTAGGCCCTTGTGGGACGTCGACCCCACCGACGATCATGTGAATAACATGCTGAGGTTCTTCTTGATCGTTCTTTCTTTTGGCGTCTCTCTCCCTGAAGTGATTTTTGCTCGATCACTAAGGAATTCCTTCGATCTGAAACATATGGCTGATACCGATTGTTTTTCGGCCTTGATTCACTATTAACATCTCTCTGATTTTTACATGCCGACTGGTTTGGATGTTATGAACCTGATGGGGCTCCCAGTTGGTCGTCCTTGACCCTGATCCTCGACAAATATCGGTTGTGAACGTCTTCCCAAGTCACAGCTGGGTACTCAATTAAATTCTGCTTCAACTAGCATGATGCTATCGAACTCCGCTCATTTAATCCTTGGGTGAAAAGCCTGAACAACCCAATCATCAATGACTGGCCGTAACTCCTTTCGTTCCATCTGGAATCGAGATACGAACTCCATTAGTATCTCGTTATCCCTCTACTTCACTTTGAAGAAGTCTCATTTTCTCGGTGCAGACTTTATGGCCCCAGCGTGTGCTTTTACTAATGAATCCGCTAACATGGCGAACGAATCGATAGAATTCGGTGGTAAATTATGATACCAAATCATATCTCCCTTCGAAAGGGTCTCCCCGAACTTCTCAGCAATACAGACTCGATTTCGTCATCTTCCAACTCGTTTCCTTTTATGGCGCATGTATAAGAAGTAATGTGTTCATTTGGGTCAGAGGTCCCATTGTATTTAGGTATATCAGGCATACGGAACTTCTTTTGGAAGAGATTCAGAGCCGCACTAGGAGGGAATGGTCTTTGCACGAACTTCTTGGAGTCCATTCCCTTTACGATCGATGGTGCCCCCGGTATCTGGTCAACTCGAGAGTGATAAGTTTCCACCTTCTTGTCGTTGGACTCGATTTTCTTTTCTCCCGATTCTATTATCTTAGTAAGCTCCTCGATCATCCTCATTATAGCAGGGTCAGTTGTTGAAGTATCATCACCCGATTTTTCAGGCACTGGCTCGGTACGACGAGTAACCTCTTGTTAGACCCTATTTGGTGCCCTGTGTTGATTTTGCAACTGGGCAATGGATTTTTGTTCGTCTTGCAACATTTCAAATATTACTTGGAGACTGACTCCTTCATCTCCTCTGTCTTGTGTACCTCGACCGTCAGTTCGACCCTCTCTGCGTACACTTCCTTTGGGGTCCGCGCCTAAATAATTATTTAGAGAAACATGTGAACCGACATCAACCGGCTTGAGGGGCAGCGCTCCTTCGAGGTCGACCTGTTGAACCTTGTTTCCTGGAGTGATAAAATACTCATTTTCCCCGTGGAGTCTCAGGCCGTTGTCGCCTTGTGTAGCTGTGTTTTGTGAGTTGGACATGATTTAACCTGAAAACAAAATTCTGGACAAGAAACAAGTGTAAAATAATGTGTTATACCGGAATTAGCACTGAACAATCACTATTATCCTTAGCCCCGCGGTGGGCGCCAAACTGTTTAACTCGAAATACGAGTAACAATTAAACATGTCATGTGGTTATACAGATATGTGATCTAATTCAATACCCATTGATAAATGGCTAAATAAATAAATGAATTAAGCGATTGAAATGATCCAAACCAGTGTTTTTTGCGAGTTATCGACCTCGATTTGGAATAGGCTCGAGATCAAGCTTTAATAACAATAAGAACAGTAGGAAATTGTAAGCAAGTAAAAGAGCATAGTGTTATTATTTCTCAGTAGTTGTGTATAATATCTCGTGGTTACAAATGAACATGATTTCTCTTTATATAGTGGAGGAATCCTAAATAAGGTATAACTCTAATTTCAGAACTAAAATTCATGATTGGTATAATTAACCATTAGCGGTTCTGTCGGTTCTGAGATTCCTACCGAGATTTGTGGTCGATCACTAATACCTCGCTATTCTGTTGCTCGATGTTAGTCTCGCCCCATCTCGATCCTTTGGTCTTCATTTCTTCGAACTCGATCTTGCTTTAATATGAACTTAATCTCGATGTAGACCATCGATCCCATAAATTTGGTCGTGCTCGAATTTAACTGTATACATATAAAGTATGAGATATATTCATTTTTGCAAGGGAAAAGGATGATGGAAATGACTGCGACATATTTAGTAGACTATTCCTCCCTATGAAAGGATGGGCTAGCTCTGATACCACGGTATAAGAAACAAAGCAAGAGACTCCAAGAAAGCAAATTGTATTATAAATACGAAATTTTCCCTACAAAAAGGGCTGGCTTCAATAACCCATAAGGGACGGCTTGCCAAGATAACAAATAGTCCATGTACGCACTCGTTACCTCATTTACACGACGCTCAAATACCACAACAGTACCAAATCCTAAGTGGATTTCCCCCACACAAGGTTAGGCAAGTCACTTACTTCTAACCAACCTCAAACTAATCCGTAAGAATGCCTTTTCCTCGATTATCCGATTCCGAATGGCCCAAATCTGGCCAAACACAATTACATATCATAAATACAACTATAATAGACTAAGCTAATTAATGAAATCAAGACTTTAATAGGAAATTCGAAAATCGCCCACAAAAGCCTCCCCGGGCCCACGTCTCAAAATCGGTAAAAGTCAGAAAATATGAACACCCATGCACTCACGAGTTCACTTGTACCAATATTATCCAAATCCGATATCAAAATCCCAATAAAAACTGTAAAACTTAGTTGAAGAACTTCTAACCTTTTTCCCCAAATTTCTCACCTAAATTCCTTAATTAAATGATGAACTCAACTATAGATTAATGGAATACAACCATAAACGAGTTAAGAATCATTACCCCAAAGTTCTCTCCAAACAATCCTTGAATTATTGCCTTAATCCGAGCTCTCAAAGTCCCAAAATTGAAAATGGGATAAAACCCTCAAAGTTGGTCATTTTCTGCCCAGCAATTTCACATATGTGGGCCTCCAGTCACACCTATAATGCCGCACCAAAAGAAATTCCATCTCAGGTACGGGAATGACTTAAAGGGGCTGGGTCCGCTTCTAAGAAAAAGGGGCCGCATCTGCGAGTGCGCGCCTGCAGACTATGGTCCTCTTCTGTGGCCCTCTTCTGCGCCTGCGGTTCCTTAGGCGCATCTGCGGGCATCGCAGATGCGGAAATTTTCCTTGCACCTGTGACCCCTGACCCCACATCCTAATCTGCATCTGCGCTTGGCCTTACGCACGTGTGATCCTGCACCTGTTGTCTCCCCACCGCGGGTGTGAAACACCAGAAACCAAAAAACTTCAGCAATATGCACAAGTCCAATTTCAATCTGTTAAGCATCTAAAACTCACCCGAGGCCCCCGCGACCTCAACCAAACATACCAACCAGTCCTAAAATACCGTACGAACGTAGTCGAGCCCTCAAATCATATCAAACAATGCTAAAGGAAGGAATCACCCTCCAATTCAATCTTAAAGAACTTTGACACTTCAAACTTCTAAAACCGATGTTGAACCCTGTCAAATAACGTCTGATTGACCTCAAATTTTGCACACAAGTAATAATTTACATTACAGACCTACTCTAGCTTTCGGAATCGAAATCCGACCTCGATATCAAAAAGTCCACTTCAGGTCAAACTTCCCAAAAAATTTAACTTTGGCCATTTCAATCCTAATTCAGCTATCGAACTCCAAAACACAATCCGAATACACTCTATCGCGCCCCTTTTTCGCACGAAATTAGGTTTCGACATGTGAAAACTCTTTTAAGGAAGTATCAAAAGAGGAGAGTCGCCACCTAACGATTTTAAGGTGTTTAAGTAGTTTACATCACAAAATATCGGGCAAGGGCTTGAAATTACCTCGAAGAGAAGGTGTTAGGCACTCTTTGAGATTCACAACTGTGGGTCCCGACCGAACTTGAATTATATGGATTAGTCAAATAAACAAAGATAGAGAGAGCACGAAGTTTGAGAATTTTATTATAAAAAGGATTTCGAATAGGTGAGTACAAACATGATTCAAATAAAAGGAAATAAGATGGGGGGGGGGGCTGGGGGTCCTAAGTCTTTTAGCCTAAGGGGTCACCCCGTGCAACACAAATAATATTTCGTAACTCCCTTAAGATGGGGTGTTACTCATATTGTTCAGCGGGCACATACTATCATCTCCAGCTACCCAATTACTATCTTTAAGTTGTTACCTAAAGCGCATTAATTCAATTACAAGTCGTGCCTTATGCGTGCACTACCCGTCCCATACCTATGTCCAGGAGGTATTGGACCTCTATTTTGGGTGGCTCTAGACCTTACTTAGGTTGCTAAAAAAATGTGAAAACTGGGTGACATACAAAAACACATTGGACTTCAAGTATAGGAATTTAAGGGCTCAAGTTATCCTCCACGCTTAGACAACAAATGCACGTGAAACAAGTTTTCACGTTACGCCGTTCAGAATTACGCAACTTAAATCTCTATAAACATGATTTCTATGTGATAAGGCATCAAGGAATACAAGCAGCTTCCGGAACCAGCGTTGTTCATAGACAGCATTGTATAGTTGTTGAATATTGAATATTGAAATGGAAGCTTCCCAATTATTAGTCCTCTAGATGTTGCGCCTAAGTGATTTATGTAGTGAAGACAGTGGCATCTATCGAGAGAGACCCAGAATTACTCATTCTTTCGGTAGTGGCCTAAGTGAATGATAAACAATGTTGAGAGGGGAATTATTAACAGTTATTAAGGCGAATAGTGGTACCCTATAGACCGGATCTCTAACGATTAGCACTTGGAACCTGATTTTATAGCTATACTTTACCTTATATGCAGGTTTTCTAGGTGAATAGTGAGATGAAATAATAAATGAGATGATTAAAGTCCTATAGGCATGATCTCTACTGGATATGCTTCAGAAACGCAAATTAAAGGAGAGTTCAACGATATTTATTTCCTATGGGCAGGTTTTCTACCAGTATGTAGCAACAAGGGCAATTGAAGCCTTTTGAGCTCATGCTTTGCTAGTACACAAAGTGAGTGTGTGCTTCTCCTAATGGCATGATTTCTACAGTGTGCATAGAGGGAACGACACATATAGCGGAACACTTCATTCAGTCCTATAGGCATGTCATCTACTCATCGCATGTAAATACTAAAATCTACCTCATTCCCTTTTACTAATAACCCCAGTTGTTTATGCAAAGATTATTGCAGGCCCAATAATGAGTAAAGTAACAATACCACATAACAGTGAACAGGCCCATAGTAGGACCTAATAAAATAACTAAATACCCAGCCTTACTGGGCCTTTAATATCTCATACATAGCATACTCAAGCCTTCAACAAAGAACCACGCTCAATACATGATCATGGGTCCATAATAGAGTCCATACAAATTCAATGAGCCACAGCACCAAGTGTTGCACCACTTGGAACAACCAATATAGATACAAAGTACATGACAGGGAAGTAGAGTATTAGGGACAGTTTTGGAGGTTGAGGGAATGACTAGGACCAAACCCTAGTGTGTTAGAATTCACAATGGTCTCAATTGGACACTAAGTAGTGCTCACACTAGGGAGACCAACAATATAACCTAGATAGTCTTGGCTTTCAGCCGGCTAAGAATGGGAATTTAGAATATTAGAATAGCAAGTAAGGAGAGTGGACATGAATGAAGTAATACACCAAAATGAGCTTACAGAGCAAATGGTCAAGGGGGCAGTAGGTTCAGCAAGGTATACATAGCAAAGTACCACATAGACAACCTCATAGGAATTAGGAGAATAAAACAGGTTTGCAAGTATACATAGGTTATCATGTATAGATGCATGAAGTTGAACTAGTTGAAACCTAATGATACAAATTAAGTTAAGTATACACCCTAGTGCCATATTAATCAGTATTCAGACATGATGGAGGGACACACACTGTGATAGCCACTAAAAGGATAAGGTAGCAAATGAACCAAGGCATACTCGGAAAACATATTAGCGTAGGAGCAAAGTTATAGTTAGTTGAAAATTAGAGTACTTATCTTTTAAAAACCATGACAGCATGGAACATGTTTAAAGCAGACTTTAAAGAAGCATTCCATAGAGTTGGGACTAATACACAAAGGGCAATCAAGTAAACACAGGACTTAGCACTAAAATATTTATACAAGTGGGGATGGTTCCTACAGAGTTGAGGTAGTACCGAAAACAAAATATGAATAATTTTATAACATACAGTCACAGTAATCAGACTCATATCAAAATGGACTTTCATTGAAGTTCAAAACTAAACATGCTCAGATGCTAAATTGTACAGAACCTATTTCAGAAAACAAGGAATCACATAAGTGCAAGTCATAGTGAAGAATACATATTAGCATAACACAAACATTAAACTATCCCATATATTTAATTATCACAGAATGTCAACAGAGTATTGAGCACTATCATAGTTAAATCACGCCTATGTAATTCAAACATATATGTAGAAGGAAAGAAAGAAATTGAATATTGCAAGGGTTTAAAACACTAACCAGTAGCAGAATCAAAAGAGTAAAGAGTGTAATAGCAAAAAACCCAAGTCCCAGATGCTTCAGAGTTCACAAGAGCCTCGAGAATGGGCTCCGAGCAGTTCTTGCACGGAGGGGTTGTTTAATGACCTAGGCTTTCACCCGGTCGAGAATTCAATGGTTATAGAGAGTATTCGAGTGTAACGGTGAGTGAGTGAGTGAATAGGAGAGTAGTGAGAAAAATAGCGTGGTTTTTGGGATTCAAAAGTCTCTTCAATGGGTTTTAGGGGAGGAGTTTATATAGTAACAAATTTAACATATAACATAAGGAAATATGGCAGATTAAACAAAGAATAGGGAAAATATAGCATGCGAGAATCAATTAGAATAAGTCTTAGGGAAAATATAATAAAAGAAAATAAGGAAATACAGTATGTCAAACAAAAAATAAGGAAGATTCATGAGTCAAACGCAAGAAAGGAACATATTACGCGCAATAGAAATCAATAAAGGAAAAAGGGGAAAATCTCAAACCCTAATTGCGATTAACAGCCTTGAATCGAACCAATAATGCAAGAATCGTTCAAGATAACATGTATAAAGACGAAATATCATCTAGATCTTCACATAATCAAAGTAAATCGGCCCGTTCTTGAGAAGTAGTTCGTGCCAAATATAGGGCAAGAACTAAGTAACACCATAAACATGCGTATAATGATAGAGTATCACAATATAGGTAAGTAGAGCATGGATTTATTCCATGTTTGAGTCGGAATCGGAGAAGGTTAGGGTTACGGCGGCTAGGGTTTAACAGAGAAGAAGGGAGATGAGAGAGGGTGTGAAGGTGGCTGGGCAAGGGGGAAATGGGTTTGGGTTTTGGGTAGCTTTAGGTAATAAAAATGGTTTGGATTATTATGGACTGTTGATCACTCGAGATCAACGGTCAGGATAGTAAGGGGAATGGGGGGGGGGGGGG
>ML388599.1:12094-35314 GCA_005239525.1 Nicotiana knightiana
CGGGTACCGTTTGGTTTTGGGCTGGGGTAGACTGGGCTAAGGTTTGGGTAGTTTTGGGCCACTGATGTGGTTCGAAATTTGTTAGAATAGGGCTATTATTTAAATATCCCAAACATTTATCAAAATGATTTATAAAAAGGGATTAATAAATGAATGAAAATATTATTTATGCACCGAAATGCTTAAAATAATAACTTTGTATTATAAAAATATAAATATGATGTTTTAACACCAAAAATATAAAATAAAGAGCAATTATGTGAATATAAGTCATTATTGAAAAAATGGATAAATAGCTTAAAATGCTAATATATATATATATATATATATATATATATATATATATATATATATATATATATATATATATATATATACATATGGAATGAAATAAAAGGTTTGAAACATATATTATAGGTGAAAAATAATTATTTTACATAGCTAAGTCATCACAAAATAATTGAAAGGATAATTACTAGGTATTTATATATAAATTAAATACAAGAAAATTAATTTAAAGCTCAAAAATTATGGAAAATTATAGAAAATGCTTGTACAGGTTTGTAAACTAAATAATGATGCAAATATACTATTTTGAAAGTATGTATGTATTTTTGAAACTATGAGGGCAAAATTGCGTATCAACACGCTCTTAATTCCATAATCACCCAACGGAGCTAACGGAACCGACGAAACTCCATTCCAGAGTCGTCTTCACACAGTTCCAATGACGGTCAAAATCCTAGAATTTAATCTTCCTTTTTAGGGACTAAGTGTCCCAAAACCACGAACAAAACCTCCCGGCAAGTCAGATAAGCAGAAAAAGATACAGGGAAGCAGTAAATAGGGGATCGGGGCTATTACTCTCAAAACGATCTGCCGTATCGTTAAATCTTCCCCCTCTTAAAATAATTGTTCATCCTCGAACGAGTATAGAGACATACCTGTAGTGGTGAAAAGATGAGGGTAACAGTTGCGCATATCATGCTCGGCCTCCCAAGTGGCCTCCTCGACCGGCAGACCCCCTACTAAAACTTCGCGGAAGCAATGTTCTTTGACCTCAGCTTCGAACCTACGGGAATTTGCGGATGTATTTCCAGCTAATCTTCTGGGCATGCGGCCCCACAGAGATACTGATTTTGGCATTGATTTGATGCCGGGAACTCAGCCCATCTCTATTCCTCCATATCATATGGCTCCTCCTGAGTTGAAGGAGTAGTTACAGGAGTTGCTTGATAAGGGCTTTATTTGGCCTAGTGTGTCACCTTGGGATGCTCTAGTCTTGTTTGTGAAGAAAAAAGTTGTTTCAATGCGTTGATTATCGCCAGCTGAACAAAGTTACAGTGAAGAACGTGTATACATTGCCTCGTATTGATCACTTATTTGATCAGTTACATGGTCCATGATGTTTTCCAAGATTGACTTATGTTCAGGCTATCACCGATTAAAGATTCAGGAGCCATATATCCCAAAGATTTCTTTTAGGACTCGTTATGGTCATTACGAGTTGCTTGTGATGTCATTTAGGGTGACCAATGCCCCAGTAGCTTTTATGCACTTGATGCATAGTGTGTTTCGGCCCTATCTTGATTTGTTTTTCATTGTGTTTATTGACGACATCCTGGTGTACTCCCAGACTCGAGAGGATCATGAGCGGCACCTGAGGACTGTGCTTCAGACCTTGAGAGAAAAGACGTTATATGAAATTTTTTAAAAGTGTGATATTTTGGCTAGACTCAGTTGCATTCTTGGATCATGTAGTATCGAGTTATGGGATCAAGGTGGATCTAAAGAAGGTGGATGCATTGCAAAGTTGTCCTAGCCCATCCTCAGCTACGGAGATATGGAGTTTCCTTGGTTTGGCGGGGTATTACCGTCGATTTGTAAGGGGTTTCTCATCTATTGCATCACCTATGATCAGGCTGACCCAGAAGGGTGCTCCATTCAGGTGTACAGAGGAGTGTGAGGAGAGGTTTTAGAAGCTCAAGATTGCTTTGTCTACAGCTCCGGCATTGGTATTGCCTATAAAAATGGTGTCTTATGCTGTATATTGTGATGCATCACGGATTGGTCATGGCGCGTTGTTAATACAGAATGGTAGGGTGATTTCCTACGCGTCTAGACAGCTGAAGGTGCATGAAAAGAACTATCATGTCGACGACCTTGAGTTAGCAGCTATTGTTCGTGCCTTGAAGATTTGGCGGCACTATTCGTACGATGTCCCTTGTGAGATTTACACGAATCACCGGAGTTTGCAACATTTGTTCAAGAAGAATGATCTTAACTTGCATTAGTGGAGGTGGTTGGAGCTACTTAAGGATTATGATATCATCATTTTGTGCGATCCCGGGAAGGCCAATGTGGTGACCGACACTTTGAGTCGCCGAGCGGAGAGTTTGGGGAGCTTAGCATATCTACCAGAAACAGAGAGGCCATTCACGTTGGATGTTCAGGCATTAGCCAACCAATTTGTTAGATCAGATATTTCTGAGCCGAGGCGAGTGTTGGCTTGTGTGGTCTCTCAGTCTTCGATTTATGATCATATCAGGGAGCATCACTATGATGACCCCCATCTGTTTGTCCTTATGGACACGATTCAACCCAGTGATGATAATGAGCTCACTATTGGGGATGATGGTGCATTGAGGATGTAGGGCAGGCTATGTGTGCCCAATGTAGATGGTTTCATGAGTTGATTCTCCAGGAGGCTTCAAGTTTGCGGTATTCCATTCATCCGTGTGCCGCAAAGATGTATCAGGACTTGACGCAGCATTACTGGTGGAGGAGAATGAAGAAGGACATAGTGGATTATGTATCTCGGTGTCTAAATTTCCATCAGGTGAAGAATGAGCATCAGCGGCCATGTGGGTTGCTTCAAAAGTTAGAGATTCCGGAGTGGAAATGGTAGCGTATCACTATGGATTTCGTTGTTGGACTTCCACAGACTCAGCGGAAGTTTGATGCAGTTTTGGTGGTTGTGGATAGGTTGACCAAATAGGCTCATTTCATTCCTATGGTGACTACTTATTCGTCCAAGCAGCTGGACGGACAGTCCGAGTGCACCATTCAGATATTAGAGGATATGCTTCGTGCGTGTGTGTGAGTTTGGAGGCTGGTGGGATTAGTTCTTGCCACTTGTGGAATTTTCCTACAAAAACAGTTATCAGCCGAGCATCCAGATGGCACCATATAAGGCTATGTATGGTAGGCAGTGCCGGTCTCCAGTGGGTTGGTACGAGCTGAGCGATGCTAGATTATTGGATACGGACTTGGTTCAGGATGCTCTAGAGAAGGTTAAGGTGATTCAGTACTTCGCACAGCGTAGTCCAGATAAAAGTGTTATGCGGATCGGAAGGTTCGCGACATTGCCTTCATGGTTGGGGAGTTGGTCTGCTCCGGGTGTCAACCATGAAGGGTATATGAGGTTCGGAAAGAAAGGCAAGCTGAGCCCAAAGTTTATCAACTCATTTGAGGTGTTGCGACATAATGGGGAGGTTGCTTATTAACTTTCCTTGCTTCCTAGTCTTGCAGGGGTTCATCCAGTATTCCATGTCTCTATGCTCCGGAAGTATCACGATGATCCGTCTCATGTGTTGGATTTCAGCTCAGTCCAGTTGGACAAGGATTTATCTTATGTTGAGGAGCCAGTGGCTATCACTACTAGAACTAACTCAATTGTAGGGGTATCAATACAGACGTCTCTCAAATAATCTAGATATGCGTCATACCCTTCTTATCCATTTGTTGAGCTTTACGAAATAAAATAACTCCACTGGGAGTATACTCTAAGGTACCTCTCCAGTCTAATTGTTGTAATCCTATCATAGCCAGTGTCACGGTCTTAGCGTGACATTCAAGAATAGCATAATGGGCCGACAACCAGTCCTTGCCCAAAATAATATCTAAGTCTACCATACTGAGCAATCATGGATTGGCTCTAGTCTCAAAACCACTAAGAACAACCAAACACGACCAATATACGCGGTCAACAACAAGAGAATCTCCCACAAGTGTAGACACATAAACAAGAGAACTCAAAGAATCACGAGACACGCCCAAAAATAGGGCAAAATAAGACGACACGTAGGAATAAGTAGATCCTGGATGAAATAAGACCGACGCATCTCTATGACAAACCAGAACCTTACCTGTAATGATAGAGTCGGAAGCAACTACCTATATACGAGCTAGAAGAGCATAACATCTGGTCTGGCCTCCCCCTCTAGGGCGACCTCGACCTCCCCGACCTCCACCTCGAGCTGGCTGAGCCGGTGGAGCAGTAGCTGGTGCTAGAATCATAGCCTAAGGACCCGGTAGAGCATGTGGTGCCTGAGAAGTCTGTGGAGGTGCACCCCTTCTAAGTCTGGGGCAATCTCTCACCATATGGTGAGTATCGCCACACTCAAAACAAGCTCTCGGAAGGCGTGGTTGATATGACTGACTGGAGCCAGGTATGCTGGACTGGCCGCTAAAAGCACCATGCACATGAGGTACACTAGACACTGGCGACGCATAATAAGGCTTCTGAGGGCCTATAAGGGGCCAGGGTACTACTGGCCGCTGCAAGAGCTTAATGAACGGGGTCATTCACATAACCCCTATCATGGAGAACTCTAGCTGGGGCACGAGTACCACTATAAGTGCCAGACTCCCAAGACCTCTTCGCCTCCCTCTCCTCTCTATCCCGAGCGAGCGTACCCTCCAATCTCCTAGCAATACTTACAACCTACTGGTGCCATGCTAATCCTGATACTAGGGTGGAGTCCCTAAATAAGCCGATGAACCCTCTCTCTAACTTTGGCAACCAAGGCCGGTGCATGTCGGGCCAAATCACTGAAGCAAACTGCATATTCTTACACAGTCATAGCACCCTAGCGCAGCTCTTCAAACTCCGCGTGCCATGCATCCCTGTGACTCTAAGGAACATTTACTCTCAAGAGCATGTTCGAGAACTGAGTCCATGTGAGAGAAGCTTCCTCAGTCGGACTACACAACTCATAAGCACGCCACCACAAATAGGTTGCTCCTCTAAGATGGAATGTAGTAAAAGAAACCCCACTCGACTCCGCTATACCCATAGTACGGAGAATATGGTTACACTCATCCAAAAACCCTGGGTATCATATGTCGCCAATCCACTGAAGATAGGATGTTGGTACTTCTTGTACCTCTCAATCTGAGCTGCTCCACCTTACAAACTGTTGTACTAGCCTCGGGCTGGACTGGAGCTACCTACTACATCGGTATAATCTCTGGAACCTTGTAGACCTGAATCGACTGTGAGAGAATAGAATACAGAATTTTAGAATTTTGAAGTCAACAATTTTCGCAGGACAAGGAATCAAAGAAGTGTTATTTTTCCTAACAGTTAGCCTTTCGAAGATAAGTACAGACGTCTCTATATCGATCCGCAAGACTCTAATAAACCGGCTTGTGACTCACGATACCTATGAACTTAGAGCTATAATACCAACTTGTCGCGACCAAAAACTCCCTCTATAAAATGTCATAATGGCACCTAGTTTCTACCACTAGGTAAGCCTAACAAATTGTGGAAATAAAATAATTAAAATAAAACCTAACACCTAACTACAGCAGATGACTAAATTAGTGGTAACAATGCCGCTCTACATGTACAATAACCAATACTCTAGAAACAAAAAGTCTTCCCAAAACCCAGAACAATATAAGTCACAAGCTACCAAAGGAAACTAGTATCACTATACACCAGAGTCTAATAAAAAGAAATACAGAAGTTATTTGACATAGAGAAGAATAGAGGGGGACTCCGAGGTCTGTGGACGTGGCAGGTATACCTTGAAGTCTCCAAACTGTCACTGCTCACTGATGATGTGGTTGATAATAAGCACCTGGATCTGCACACAAAACATATGCAGAAGAGTAGCATGAGTACGCCACAACGGTACCCAATAAGTGACAAGCCTAAGCTCAGTCGAGTAGTGACGAGGTCAAGTCAGGGCCCACTGGTATATAATAAATAAAGTAGGAGAATGTAGAAGTATAATAGCAGTACAAAAATGAGGGAACATAGAAACATAGAAAAAATAGAAAAAAGGAGAAACATAGAAAAAAAGACTGGAATTTAACAAAAAGGAGAAACATAGAAATAATAGCAGTACAACACACCAAGATAAACAGTACGGGATCTCCCAAGATGTCGTCTCGTAGTCCCAAAGTGCATATGCAAAGAGATCTTCCGAGGTACCACCTCATAGTCTCAAAAGTAAATGTGCAGGGAGAACTCCCGAGGAACCGCCTCATTGTCTCAAAAGTGTATATACAGGGAGAAATCAGGTACTGCCTCATAATCTCAAAAGTAAATATATAGGGAGAACTCCCAAGGTACCTCCTCGTAGTCTAAAAAGTAAATATGCAAGGAGAAGTCCCGAGGGAACTGCCTCGTAATCTGAAAAGTAAACACACAACTCAAATTGACAAATACAATAGTTAACAGCAAGAGTTCTACAATTAATACTGATAAAGATCAAGGAAAAGCGGGAAAATCAACTAGGCATGCTGAACATAGTTCAAATAAGCACTTAAGCATGTAGACATGCGATATTAGACTAAATAGGATAACTACACATGTTGGTATAACTCAATTAAGATGAAAACATGTTACTACTCAGTAAAAATTAGGTTTTACAACAAATAGCCCGTGTATGCACTCGTCACCTCATGTACACGGCGCTCACATATCAAAAAAGTACCAAATCCTAAGGGAATTTCCCACACACAAGGTTAGGCAAGTCACTTACCTCGAACCAACCTCAAATCAATCTGTAAGAATGCATTTTCCTTGATTATCCGACTCCGAATGGCCCAAATCTAGCCAAACACAATTACATATCATAAATACAACTATAATAGACTAAGCTAATTAATGAAATCAAGACTTTAGTTTGAAATTCGAAAATCCCTCTAAAAAGCCTCCTCGGGACCACGTCTTGGAATCAAGTAAAAGTCACAAAATATGAATACCCATTCACTCATGAGTTCACTCGTACAAAAAATATTCAAATCTGATACCAAAATCCCAATCAAAACTCAAAAACTTAGTTGAAGAACGTCCAACCTTTTCCCCCAAATTTCTCACCCAAATTCCTTAATTAAATGATGAAATCAACTACAAAGTAATGGAAAAAACCATAAACGAGTTAAGAATCATTACCCTAAATTTCTAAAATCCTTGAATTATCGCCTTAATCCAAGCTCTCAAAGTCCCAAAATTGAAAATGGGATAAAACCCTCAAAGTTGGCACTTTTCTGCCCGGCGATTTTGTATTTGCGGGCCTCCAGTCGCACTTGCGACGCTGAACCTCCAAAAATTCCATCGCATGTGCGGAAATGACTTAAAGGGGATGGGTCTGCTTCTGCTATAAAGGAGTCGCACCTGCGAGTGCGCGCCTGTGGACAATGGTCCATTTCTACGCTCCTCCTTCGCGCATGCGGTTCCTTAGGTGCATCTGCGGACATCGCAAATGCGGAATTTTCCCTCGCACCTGCGACCCCTAACAACATATCCCAATCTGTATTTGCGCTTGGCCTTACTCACGTGGGATCTCGCACCTGCGGTCTCATTGCAGATGCGAAACACCATAAACCAAAAAACTTCAGCAATATGCAGAAGTCCAATTTCGATCTGTTAAGCATCTGAAACTCTGCCCCTAGGACCTCAATTGTACATACCAACCAGTCCTAAAACACTATAAGAGCTTAGTCGAGCGCTCAAATCATATCAAACAATGTTAAAACACGAATACCCTCCAATTCAAACATAAAGAACTTTGAAACTTCAAACTTCTACAACCGATACCGAAACATATCAAATCACGTCCGATTAACCTCAAATTTTTCACACAAGTCATAATTAACATTACGGACCTACTCTAACTTCTGAAATTGGAATCCGACCGTGATATCAAAAAGTCCATTTCCGGTCAAACTTCCCAAAATTCAACTTTCGCCATTTCAAGCCTAATTCAGCTACCGACCTCCAAAACACAATCCGAACACGCTCCTAAGTCCAAACTCACCCAAAAAAGCTAACGAAGCTGACAAAACTCTATTCATGAGTTGTCTTCACACAGTTCCAATTGCGGTCAAAATTTTAGAGCTTAAGCTTCCGATTTAGGGACTAAGTGTCCCAAAGCACTTTGAAACAACGAACAAAACCTCCCGGCAAGTCACATAAATAGAAAAGGATATGGGGGAAGTAGTAAATAGGGGATCAGGGCTATTACTCTCAAAATGATCGGCGGGGTCGTTACAGTAAGTTAGGCACGCGGTTTGAGTTGATTACATCATTTCATCCACAAACAAACAAACAGTCAGAGCACATTATTTAGATATTGGAAGATATTCTTCACGCTTGTGTTATAGATTTTCGAGGTTCTTGGGATCAATTCCTGCCACTCACGAAGTTTGCCTATAATAACAGCTACTAATCGAGCATTCAGATGGCCCCGTATGAAGCATTATATGGGAGGCGATGTCGTTCGCCAGGTGGCTGGTTTGAACAGGAAGAGGCTCGGTTGTTGGGTACTGATTTGGTACATGATGCCTTGGATAAGGTCAAGGTTATCCAGGATCGACTTCACACAGCTCAGTCTAGGCAAAAGAGTAATGCCGACCATAAGGTTCGTGATGTTGCATTCATGACCGAAGAAAGAGTATTGCTCTGGGTTTCACCTATGAAAGTTTTGTTGAGATTCGTAAAGAAGGGAAAGTTAAGCCCTAGGTATATTGGACCCTTTGAAATTCTTGAAAGGGTGGGTGATGAAATCTACAAGCTTGCACTACCACCTAGCATATCAACAATTCATCAGATATTGCATGTATCCATGCGGTGAAAATACCATAGTGATCCGTCCCATGTATTGGACTTCAGCTCAATCCAATTGGAGAATGATTTGACATTATGAGGAGGAGCTGGTAGCTATTCTAGCCCGACAAGTCCGATGGTTGTGGTTTAAGAGTTATCCTTCAGTTCGGGTGCATTTCATCCACAAACAGACGGACAGTCAGAATGCGCTATTTAGATATTGGAAGATATTCTTCGCGGTTGTGTTATAGCTTTTAGAGGTTCTTGGGATCAGTTCTTGCCACCTGTGATGTTTGCCTATAATAACAGCTACAAGTTGAGCATTTAGATGGCTTCGTATGAATTATTATATGGGAGGCGATGTTGTTCAGCGGTTGGCTAGTTTGAACAGGAAGAGGCTCGGTTGTTGGGTTCTAATTTGGCCCAGGATGCCTTGGATAAGGTCAAGGTTATCCAGGATCGACTTCGTATAGCTTAGTCTAGGCAAAAGAGTTACGCTGACCATAAGATTCGTGATGTTGCATTCATGATTGGAGAAAGAGTATTGTTCTGGGTTTCACCTATGAAAGGTGTGATGAGATTCGTAAAGAATGGCAATATAAGCCCTAGGTATATTGGACCCTTTGAAATTATTTAATGGGTGGGTGAAGTAGCCTACAAGATTGCACTACCACCTAGCTTATCAACAATTCATCTGGTATTGCATGTCTCCATGCTCCGAAAATATCATGGTGCTTCGTCCCATGTATTAGACTTCAGTTCAGTCCAATTGGACAATGATTTGACATTATGAGGAGGAGCCAATAGCTATTCTTGCCCGACAGGTCCGATGGTTGAGGTCTAAGAGTTATCCTTCAGTTCGGGTGCATTTTAGCCACAAACACACGGACAGTCAGAACGCGCTATTTAGATATTGGAAGATATTCTTCGCGCTTGTGTTATAGATGTTGGAGGTTCTTGGGATCAGTTGTTGCCACTCCTGAAGTTTGCGTGTAATAACAGCTACTAGTCGAGCATTCAGATGGATTTGTATGAAGCATTATATGGGAGGCGATGTCGTTCACCAGTTGGCTGGTTTGAACATGAAAGGCCTCAGTTGTTGGGTACTGGTTTGGTACATGATGCCTTGGATAAGGTCAAGGTTATCCAGCATCGACTTCGCACTGCTCAGTCTAGGCAAAAGAGTTATGCCGACCATAAGGTTCGTGATGTTGCATTCATGACTGAAGAAAGAGTATTACTCTAGTTTTCACCTATGAAAGATGTGCTGAGATTCGTAAAGAAATGCAAGTTAAGCCCTAGGTATATTGGAACCTTTGAAATTCTTGAAAGGGTGGGTGAAGTAGCCCACAAGCTTGCACTACCACCTAGCTTATCAACAATTCATCTGGAATTATATGTTTCCATGCTTCGAAAATATCATGGTGTTCCCTCCCATGTATTAGACTTCAGCTCAGTCCAATTAGACAACTATTTGACATTATGAGGGGGAGACAGTAGTTATTCTAGCCCGAAAAGTCCAATGGTTGAGGTCTAAGAGTTATCCTTCAGTTCGGGTGCATTTCATCCACAAACAGACGGACAGTCAGAACGCAGTATTTGATATTGGAAGATATTCTTCGCGCTATTGTTATAGATTTTGGAGGTTCATGGGATTAGTTCTTGCCACTCGCAAAGTTTTTCTATGATAACAGCTACTAGTGGAGCATTCAGATGGCTCCGTATGAAGAATTATATGGGAGGCGATGTCGTTCGCCGGTTGGCTGGTTTGAATAGGAAGAGACTCGGTTATTGGGTATTGATTTGGTACAGGATGCCTTGGATAAGGTCAAGGTTATCCAAGATCGACTTCGCACAACTCAGTCTAGGCAAAAAAGTTATGCTGACCATAAGGTTTGTGATGTTGCATTCATGACTGGAGAAAGAGTATTGCTCTAGGGTTTCACCTATGAAAGGTGTGATGAGATTCTTAAAGAAGGAAAAGTTAAGTCCTGGGTATATTGGACCCTTTGAAATTCTATAAAGGGTGGGTGAAGTAGCGTACAAGCTTGCACTACCATCTAGATTATACAACAATTCATCCGGTATTGTATGTATCCATGCTCTGAAAATACCATGGTGATCCGTCCCATGTATTAGACTTCAACTCAGTCAAATTGGACAATGATTTGACATTATAAGGAGGAGCCGATAGCTATTCTAGCCCGACAGGTACGATGGTTGAGGTCTAAGAGTTATCCTTCAGTTCGGGTGCATTTTATCCACAAACACACAGACAGTCAGAACGCACTATTTAGATATTGGAAGATATTATTCGCGCTTGTGTTATAGATGTTGGAGGTTCTTGGGATCAGTTTTTGCCACTCGTGAAGTTTGCGTGTAATAACAGCTACTAGTCGAGCATTCAGATGGCTTTGTATGAAGCATTATATGGGAGGCGATGTTGTTCACTAGTTGGCTGGTTTGAACAGGAAGGGGCTCTGTTGTTGGGTACTGTTTTGGTAAATTATGCCTTGGATAAGGTCAAGGTTATCCAGGATCGACTTCGCACCGCTCAGTCTAGGCAAAAGAGTTATGTCGACCATAAGGTTCGTGATGTTGCATTTGACTGAAGAAAGAGTATTTCTCTAGGTTTCACCTACGAAAGGTGTGTTGAGATTCATAAAGAAGGGAAAGTTAATCCCTAGGTTTATTGGAACCTTTGAAATTCTTGAAAGGGTGGGTGAAGTAGCCTACAAGCTTGCACTACCACCTAGATTATCAACAATTCATCCGGTATTATATGTATCCATGCTTCGAAAATATCATGGTGATCCCTCCCATGTATTAGACTTCAGCCCAGTCCAATTGGAAAACTATTTGACATTATGAGGAGGAGACGGTAGCTATTCTAGCCCGACAAGTCCGATGGTTGAGGACTAAGAGTTATCCTTCAGTTCGGGTGCATTTCATCCACAAACAGACGGACGGTCAGAACGCAGTATTTGATATTGGAAGATATTCTTCGCGCTAGTGTTATATATTTTGGAGGTTCTTGGGATTAGTTATTGCCACTCGCAAAGTTTTCCTATAATAACAGCTACTAGTCGAGCATTCAGATGGCTCCGTATGAAGCATTATATGGGAGGCGTTGTCGTTCGCTGGTTGGCTGGTTTGAATAGGAAGAGGCTCGGTTGTTGGGTATTGATTTGGTACAGGATGCCTTGGATAAGGTCAAGATTATCCAGGATCGACTTCGCACAACTCAGTCTAGGCAAAAGAGTTATGTCGACCATAAGGTTTGTGATGTTGCATTCATGACTGGAGAAAGAGTATTGCTCTAGGTTTCACCTATGAAAGGTGTGATGAGATTCTTAATGAAGGGAAAGTTAAGGCCTGGGTATATTTGACCCTATGAAATTCTTTAAAGGGTGGGTGAAGTATCCTACAAGCTTGCACTACCATCTAGCTTATTCAACAATTCATCTGGTATTGCATGTATCCATGCTCTGAAAATACCATGGTGATCCGTCCCATGTATTGGACATCAACTCAGTCAAATTGGACAATGATTTGACATTATGAGGAGGAGCCGATAACTATTCTAGCCCGACAGGTCCGATGGTTGAGGTCTAAGAGTTATCCTTCAGTTCGGGTGCATTTTATCCACAAACACAGGGGCAGTCAAAACGCGTTATTTAGATATTGGAAGATATTCTTAGCACTTGTGTTATAGATGTTGGAGGTTCTTGGGATCAGTTTTTGCTACTCGTGAAGTTTGCCTGTAATAATAGCTATTAGTCGAGCATTCAGATGGCTTTGTATAAAGCATTATATGGGAGAATATGTCGTTCACCAGTTGGCTCGTTTGAACAGGAAGGGGCTCTGTTGTTGGGTACTGTTTTGGTACATGATGCCTTGGATAAGGTCAAGGTTATCCAGGATCGACTTCGCACCGCTCAGTCTAGGCAAAAGAGTTATGTCGACCATAAGGTTCGTGATGTTGCATTCATGACTGAAGAAAGAGTATTTCTCTAGGTTTCACCTACGAAAGGTGTGTTGAGATTCGTAAAGAAGGGAAAGTTAATCCCTAGGTTTATTGGAACCTTTGAAATTCTTGAAAGGGTGGGTGAAGTAGCCTACAAGCTTGCACTACCACCTAGATTATCAACAATTCATCCGGTATTATATGTATCCATGCTTCGAAAATATCACGGTGATCCCTCCCATGTATTAGACTTCAGCTCAGTCCAATTGGAAAACTATTTGACATTATGAGGAGGAGACGGTAGCTATTCTAGCCCGACAAGTCCGATGGTTGAGGACTAAGAGTTATCCTTTAGTTCGGGTGCATTTCATACACAAACAGACGGACGGTCAGAACGCAGTATTTGATATTGGAAGATATTCTTCGCGCTAGTGTTATAGATTTTGGAGGTTCTTGGGATTAGTTATTGCCACTAGCAAAGTTTTCCTATAATAACAGCTACTAGTCGAGCATTCAGATGGCTCCGTATGAAGCATTATATGGGAGGCGTTGTCGTTCGCTGGTTGGCTGGTTTGAATAGGAAGAGGCTCGGTTGTTGGGTATTGATTTGGTACAGGATGCCTTGGATAAGGTCAAGATTATCCAGGATCGACTTCGCACAACTCAGTCTAGGCAAAAGAGTTATGTCGACCATAAGGTTTGTGATGTTGCATTCATGAATGGAGAAAGAGTATTGCTCTAGGTTTCACCTATGAAAGGTGTGATGAGATTCTTAAAGAAGGGAAAGTTAAGCCCTGGGTATATTTGACCCTATGAAATTCTTTAAAGGGTGGGTGAAGTAGCCTACAAACTTGCACTACCACCTAGCTTATCAACAATTCATCCGGTATTGTATGTATCCATGCTTCGAAAATATCATGGTGATCCGTCCCATGTATTAGACTTCAGCTCAGTCCAATTGGACAACTATTTGACATTATGAGGGGGAGCCGGAAGCTATTCTAGCCCGACAGGTCCGATGGTTGAGAACTAACAGTTATCCTTCAGTTCGGGTGCATTTCATCCACAAACAGATGGACAGTCAGAACGCGCTATTTAGATATTGGAAGATATTCTTCGCGCTTGTGTTAATGATTTTGGAGGTTCTTAGGATTAGTTCTTGCCACTCGGAAATTTTAATAACAGCTACTAGTCGAGCATTCAGATGGCTCCGTATGACGCATTATATGGGAGACAATGTCGTTCGCCGGTTGGCTGGTTTGAATAGGAAGAGGCTCGGTTGTTGGGTATTGATTTGGTACAGGATGCCTTGGATAAGGTCAAGGTTATCCAGGATTAACTTCGCACAGCTCAGTTTAGGCAAAAGAGTTATGCCGATCATAAGGTTCGTGATGTTGTATTCATGGCTGGAGAAAGAGTATTGCTCTGGGATTCACCTATGAAAGGTGTGATGAGATTCATAAAGAAGGGCAAGTTAAGCCCTAGGGATATTGGACCTTTTGAAATTCTTGAAAGGGTGGGTGAAGTAGCCTACAAGCTTGCACTACCACCAAGCTTATCAACAATTCATCCGGTATTTCATGTTTCCATGCTCCGAAAATATCATGGTGATCCGTCCCATGTATTATACTTCAGCTCAGTCCAATTGGACAATGATTTGACTTATGAGGAGGAGTCGGTATCTATTCTAGCCCGATAGCTCCGATGGTTGAGGTCTAAGAGTTATCCTTCTGTTCTGGTGCAATGGAGAGGTCGGTGATTGAGGAAGCTACCTGGGAGTCCAAGTCGTACATGCGAAATAGATATCCACACCTTTTCACTAGCTCGGGTACTTTTTAATTCCATTCGAGGATGAATGTTTACTTTAGAGATGGAGAATGTGATGACCAAAAATATCATCTTTAATTTAAATTTTCATTTCTGTATTCTAAGACCTCGAAGATCACTATTCATCATTCCTCGACTTGTGTGCGCAGTGCTTATAATTTTCCATAATGTTTTTATGTGAAAATTTGGTTAAAATTGGAAATAGAGCTTTAAAACTCAACTGAATTGACTTCGGTCAATAGTTTAAGAAAATGAATCTGGATCAGTGTTTTTACAGTTCCCATAGGTCCGTATCGTGATTTGGGACTTGGGCGTATGCCCGGAATTGAATTCGGAGATCCCTAGCTCGAATTATCGCCATTTAACGGAAACTAAAAATCTAAAAGCTAAAGGTTTCCAAAGTTTGACCACGGATTTGACTTTATTAATATCAGACTCGGATTGAGATTACGAGAATTTGAGTATCTTCATTATATCATTTATGACTTGTGTGCCAAATTTGAAGTCATTCCGAACTCATTTGAACGTTTCGGCACGAGTTTTGTAAATTGAAAAGTTGGAAACTCATAAGTCCAAAACGTGTTGTGAATTGTGATTTCGACGTTGTTTAACGTGATTCGAAACGCCGATTCAGTCTGAATTATCTTTTGGGACTTTTTTGTTTATTCGAACGGGGTCCCGAGTACCCCGAGTGTGATTCAGACCGAAATCGGAAAAAGAATTGAACTTAATCAAATTCTGGAATTTGCTGCTTCTGGTGCGTCGCACCTACGCCATTTTGCCCACAGATGCGGGATTGCTTCGGCAGAGAAGATGTTGCTTCTGCGACCTTGAGGCCTGAAGAGAAGCTTCTCTTCTACGAAGCAAGGTGCGCGGGTGCGATGCCATGATCGCATGTGCAATCTTCTTCGCTTCTGTGGAGTCCTTCGCGCTTCTGCGACGTGAAGGTATGCAGGTGCGGTCCTCTCCTGGACTGCCCTGTTCCGCAAATGCGAGCTTTGTCTCACAAATGCGAGTCCGTAGGTTCAAAAATAAGTCAGCAAATGCGAAAATGCTGGACAGAATGCTTAAAATCGAGAGTTCACCAGTTTTATTCATTTTTGAGTTTTGAGTCTCGAATTTGCGCGATTTCAAAGGGGATTTTCACGACTTCAACTTCGTTAAGTGTTCTATATCTGAAAGTTATTATATTTCATAAATCCATGTCAATATTAATCATTTATTTCATATTTGGATGTAAGAAATTGGAATTTTTGTAAAACTTTTCAAAATCGAAAATTTAGGATTTGAAGGTCCATTTGACATCGGAATTTGATAATTTTTGTATGGTTGGACTTGTCTCGAAAACGGGTATGCGGATTTTTTGAGTTTTTCCGGGATTCGAGATGTGGGTCCCACTATCGATTTATAAAGGAATTTTGGATTTTATCCGAAAATTTAGTAATTTCATATGGAATTAATTCCTACGATCTGTGTTGAGTATATTGAATTGTTTGTGATTAGATTGAAGCTTTCGGACATCAATTTGTGAGGCGGAGATTTATTGGAATCTTGAACTTTGTTGCGAAGCGAGGTAAGTGTCGTGGTTAACCTTAACTTGAGGGAATAGAATCCTTGAATTATTTGTTACGTGAATTTCATGTGTAATGGCATTTAGGCGAGGTGATGAATGCAGATACGTCGTCAAATTGATTGTTGCATATTTATCTGAAACTCATAAATTATTTTAAATCATGAATTAATTGTTATAATAATTATTTCACTCATATCCCTTGCCTAATATTATGTCTTGAATTCATGCTATAATTGCTTCATGCTTATTTAACTTATGTGCCTTAATTGCTGCTTTCCATTTAGCATATTATATATTAAATTGCCTATTTTCTCCCTAATTCCACAATTAATTGCTATGTCATTACTTGTTTCCTAAATAAGTCATAATTATTATATTCTTTGTTGTCTTATTATTTCATATTAATTGTTCCATTTATTGAGGTAATTTCATTTATAAGAATTGATAAATTATATTGTTGGAGGAGCGGGTTGTATGCTGCAACGAAATTGAATATGAATATATTGTGGGATCGGGTTGCACGCTCCAACGGAATTTATTGAAGTAATAAATGGTTATGACTGCCGAGTTGGCTTGATTGTTGATATGATTTACCGGTTTAATTTATATTCATGTTCTCCTATATGGTTGTTATTATTATTATTGCGTACAGGTTAACATAAGTGCTTGCCTTATCCTTGTCACTAGTTCGTCGAGGTTAAGCTCGGCACTTACTGGGTATGTGGGGTCGGTTGTACTCATACAACACTCTACACTTCTTGTGCAGATACCGGAGTTGGTCCCATCGGTGCACAGTAGATTTGCTCGGATTCAGCTTTTTTTCACAAGAGACTTGGGGTAGGTGCACGGCGTTTGCAGCTCAGAAGTCCCCATCTACTTTATTTTAGCTGTGTATTTCTGTCAGACAACTTTATTTTCATTCAGTCACTTATTTGTATTATTCATGTAGCTCGTGCACTTGTGACACCAAATCTGAGATGGTATTTAGACATCGCTATTATTATGGTTTACTCACTTTATTTTAGATTTTATTCCACTTATTAGTTTCTTTATTATTAATTAAATTAAATTGAAAAAAATGGTTAAAATTATTCTAACGTTGGATTTCCTAGCAAGTGAAATGTTACGCGCCATCATGAGCCGAAAATTTGGAATTTCTGGTCGTGACATTGTTAGACCTAACTAAATTACTTTCTAGAAAAGAAAGCAATTATTGTCAAAAAAATTAAGGTAGAGAACGAATGTTGCTTACTATTTTATCCAACATGAAGTGTATTGTAGTGTAACATAATTTTCAAAAGATATAAAAGTCTATTAATGTTTCATGGAGATTTTGATGTTTACATATAAATCCTTACAATAGTATTTGAAATATTTATTTTTTTGTGCATATACATTTAAAGATATTTATTAAGTTACAATATATAATTATAACAACAATAATAATAAACAATAACAACAACAACAACAACAACAACAACAATAACCCTATGAAATCCCAGGTGTGGGGTCTAGGGAGGGTAGTTTATACGCAGACCTTACCTCAACTCCATGGAAGTAAAGAGGCTATTTCCGATAGACCCTTGGCTCAAAAAGATGGAAAGAGACATTATAGTAGTAATATCAAAGGAAGAAAGAAAGATAACACCAACAACATAATAACCAGAAAATATAAAGAAAAGCAATAACAATAAGCAGTAACAATGGCACAGTACTACAGACACAATGGAGTAATATTGACACAACAAGAACCACTAGCATTCTAAGACAAAACACTAACATACTATCCTCCTACAACCTAACCTGCAACCCTAATGAAGTAATATGGATATAACTGGAGCCACTAGCAGCTTAAGAAAAAACACTATCAGACTAGCCTCGTACCTCTTAACCTACAACTCTAATGCTTGACCTCCACAATAACCTATCAAGGGTAATGTCATCGAAAATCTGAAGTTCCACCATGTCCTTCCTGATCACCTCTCCCAATATTTCTTAGGTATCCCACAACCTTTTTTAATACACGTCAAGGCCAGCGTTCACACCTCTTTACCGGGGCATCCAGGCTTCTCCTCCCCACGTGCCTAAACAATTTAAGCTAGCTTTCTGCATCTTGTCTTCCATAGGAGTGTATCGACCGGTATGTCTTTTAGAGTATTTTATCCCCGATCCCTAATTTATTGCCTCCTCTATTCTATATTGTTGATATGTGACTTGCTGGGGTGTTTGGTTTTGGTTTCGGGTGAGTTTCGGAGTGAAATGGGACACATAGTCCCTAAGTTGGAGGTTTAAGTAGAAAGAGATGACTGTAGGTTGAATTTTTTGTAGATAATTCCAGAATAGAGTTTTGACGGTTACAATAGCTATGTATGGTGATTTTACACTTTGTAGCATGTCCATATATGATTTGGAGGTTCGTAGGTCGTTTCGGCTTGAATTGGCGAAAGTTAGAAAGTTGAAAAGTTTGACCGGGAGTTGACTTTATCCATATCGGGTTCAGATTCTGATTCCAAAAGTTGGAATAGGTCCTTCAAGTCATTTATGACTTGTGTGAAAAATTTGAAGTCAATCGAAGTTGTTTTGGTATGAATCGGCATTAGTTTTGGAATTTGGAAGTTCATAAATTCAATAGGATTGAATTGGGTTGTTGTTTGTATTTTCTTATTTGATGTGATTTGAGGATGTGACTAAGCTTGTATCATGTTTTAAGACTTATTGGTATGTTCAGACGGGGTTCCTGGGGCCTCAGGTATGATTCGGATCAAGTTCGGCTTCATTTTTAGCTTTGTGGGATTATTGGTTTTCTGAGTCTGGTTTCCTCTTATGTGATCACGTGAAGGGGGTCGCGATCGTGAAACTTTAAGTCTGGTAGGTGTGAAGTTGTTCTACACGTTCACGAGGATGGGACTTCAATCGCGAAGTTTGGGAAGTTACAGCTCCGTAAATGTGTGAGTGGTGTCGCGTTCGCGATGAAGGCAGATGATTCATGAGAAGGCTGACGCATTTCCATACGCGATCGCATAAGTGTGGCCGCGATCCCTAGCTTTAGAATTTTTTCTCATCACATTCGTGACCTGTGGAGTGCGTTCACGTAGGTCATTTTGTAGAACGGCGCTTTTGTTCTTCGCGATCACGAGAGACTTCCGCAATCGCGAAGAGGAATCACTTGGCAGCAGTGTTAGATATCAAAATCGAGGGTTTGAACCCATTTTTCATATTTTGAGCTAGAGACCTCGGATTTGTGGAGATTATTTGAGAGATTTTCAACAAATTCATCGGGGTATGTGATTCTAACCCGTATTTGATTATATTCCATGAATCTATTGTTGTTTTTATCATCTAATTAGTGATTTGAAATGGAAACTTGGGGTAAAGTTGTGAAAACTTCTAGGCTAAATTTTGCGGTTTTAAAAGGCAATTTGAGGTCGGATTTGAGTAACCCTTGTATGGCTGGACTCATTATCGAATGGGTGTTCGGATTTTTTAATTTTAGTCGGGATCCAAGACGCACGCCGGGGTTGACTTTTTGAGTTGACTTTTTGTTTGTTTGCAAAGATTATAACTTTGTTGATCGAAATGGTTTCCTGTAGTTCATATTTTTGTATGAAGTTATTTTGGCTGAATTCGAGCCGTTAGAAGTTGGATAATCGAGGGAAGGTCTTACTAGTGGATTGAGTTAGCATGTTCTGAGGTGAGTGTCTTGCCTAACTTTGTGGGGGGGGAATCACTGATGCGTGGCTAGAATTCATGATTTTAAGCATTATATACCTTGAATTTTATGTGTTTTAATGATGAAATACACGTCGTATGTGCTTAATGGGTTTTATTTTATGTGTAGGTGAATTGGAAATGGAAACGGGGCTAAACGGATGCAAATACGTCGAAAACTACGCGAAAGGGGACACCCGGGCGATAGCCGGGCGTTGGAGCCAAACAGCCTGACCCAGCCTGGNGGCGTTCTTCTGGCTTGGAGACGAATTTGGGAGAGCTCTGGCGGCTGAGAGTCCAGGGGGGGCGATTCTGGGTTTGGAGAGGATCGATCTTGGAGGCTTGGGAAGGATTGAAGTGGAGGAACACACGCCACACTGGAAAAGGCTTCTACCTAAGTTCTTCTTCTCTTTTAGTTTCATAGTTTAGTAGTTTTAGAGTTTTGGGTGGTACATGAACATTGTAGTTGAAGCTTGAATTATTCTTATTGTTTTATCTTAATTGGTTTGTTTATTCAATCTTGTGCTTAATTATTTGATTTCTTGATCACCAATTGAATACTATCTACGAATTTAGGATTGAACTCGGGAGAGTGAAATCTAGATTGCATATAAGATTGGGTAGAGCAAGATCTTAACCCTTCAGGGGAGCGGATTTGCGGTTAGGATAGGAATATACCTAATCGCCTTGCTTGGTTATTATACGGGAATTATTAATGCGTTCTTGTTAATCCTGATTCCATAGGAATATAGGCGTTAGGTTAGCTTGAATAGGCGAGTTGTACTTCGGGAGAAGGCTACGAGCAATATTAACCTCGTCAATCAATAAACCTGATTAGAAGATTTAAGTATAAAACTCAACGTGATTGTTGCCAACCCATAACTCTAGAACATCAAAGTACATTGAATTCATCTTTAAGTTAGTTGTCTCTTTGTTTATATTTAATCTCTTAATTTACTGTTTTTAGGATAATATTAGTAAATTATTTGTTTGAGTTTAGTTTAGTTGATAGTTAATCACAAGTCCCTGTGGGTACGATATCTGGACTTAAAATCCTATATTACTTGTCGACCACGTACACTTGCGTGTGCATTGGGAAATCAACCAACAAGTTTTTGGCGCCGTTGCCGGGGACTTAGAAATTAACTATTCTACTAGACTGAATTTTTTATTTTTTATTTTTTTTATTTTAATTTAATATTGTATTATCGTTCTTGACATGGCATCTTGGAATGATAATTGGTTGAATATTGGTATTTCATATTGTGATGACCCTTGTCCATATTGTGGAGGACCACACATGTGGCAATATTGCCCATCTCAAACTAATGCGTGGAATTTTTGTAATGAATGTGGTTGTCAAGGTGGTCATTGGGATGGTTGTCCTAATTCTGATTATCCTTCTCAGAGCTTTTATTGTAATGTTCCTAATAATGTTAATGAGTTTGATAGGAGCAAGGAAGTGGAGGATATGGAAAGTATGGCTCATATTATGGACTTGATGAGACAATTAGCGGAGCAACAGAGCATGATAGCCGAGCAACAAGATCGTGATGACTTAGCTATAAAAAGGCTCCAGGCTAAAGTGGAGGAATTAAAGCCCAAATTACAAGTCGTACCCCAACTTGACGAAGAGAGCGAGTTCCCACCAGAAGATAATTTTGAGGAAGCAGATATAATGAGCCAATCTTGGCTAGAGGAACAAGCCAAAATAATGAAATCGCATGAGTTTCTTCGTGATGGTCTTTCAAATATGGCAGAGCAGCTCATTGAAGGAAGAACTGAGCTCAGGCAAGAGATAGACCAATTTGGCTCAGATATCCATGACCTGCAGGCTCAATTGAATAAAAAGGTGGAGGTGTCTGATGCCCTACCATCAATAGTTGTGGATACTGGCCAGCTTGTGGAGCTGAAAGAGGAAATCCAAATATTCGACCAAATNAATAGTTGTGGATACTGACCAGTTGGTGGAGCTAAAAGAGGAAATCCAAATATTCGACCAAAGTAGTAATGATGTCAAGGATGATGAAGAGTATATAAGGGAGGATGTCAAAAATAGTACAGTTTTTGAATTGGAGCGTATTGGACCTCATTCTAAACACTTTTCAACATTGTGTTTGGTTGGTGACATGGGAATTGATCCAGTCGAGCATATAGAGGAGTCAATGGATGAGGAACAAAGTGCTTATATTCTGAAAGTTGTGATGCCAAGGAGACAAAATGACATACCTCACTTAAGGGCCAAGAAGTGCAAAATGCGATACCTACGGCTTGGTTCCTTAATTTTTTTACCACCGCCCCATTAACGCGACAGAAAAATTGATGCAAAATTTGGGACACAATTCATATCCTCAAAGTGGAAGGAAAAGTGGTGAAGCAGGAGAGTCGTGCCACGACTATAAATAAGGCGCTTGTTGGGAGGCAACCCAACCTGTATATTTTTTTCATTATTTTTATTTTTTTATATACATTATTTTCGTAGTGTCAGTTTTCTGTTGTTTTTATTTTGCAGAGTAGGGGAAGTCTGAGTACCCAAGAGTTGAAGCTGCGGGGCATGTTTGAGCTTAAGTGTGGGGTCATCCCGACTCTAAAGATTGAGAATCATGTCCGGGCGATGCCCGAGAGGGTCTCAGGGAGTCTTTCTCACCCTTGTTTTAATGTTTCTCTTTGTGATCATGCATCGAGGACTATGCATAACATAAGTGTGGGGTGGGAAAACCACTTTCTGAGGTGTAATTGAATAAAATTACTGCATTTTAGAAAAATATGGACTTTTACCAACGATGGATCTGTTAGACAATTTTCTTGAGGGATAAAGTCCATTTTAAAAACACCAAAAAGATTTTATTTTTTTATTTTTTTTTGATAGGTAGGTAGTATCCCTTGGTTTTTATGTGGGCTCCAGTTCTTTTCTAAGGGTGTAACTTGAACCGGGTATTTTAATTTTTTTTTTAGAGAAGTTAGGAAGAAGGAATACCCTGTGACATGTTTGGTGCCGGCATATTAGGTTATGACATACATTCTGCTTTCCCTTATATTTGGGTTGACATGTGATGCCTGAGAAAAATAAATAGCCTAATTTGTGACGCCTTAGCTCAGTTGTTTGACTTGTATGCTACATAGTGTAATATTGCTTAATTCTCTCAATTTTGTGTGCTTGCTTGACTTGAGAGTTGAATAAAACCGTTGTGATTGAGCCATGTGCAATGTGTGAGGTTTAGTGATTTTCTATGCTATCCTGTGTAGTCTAGAACTTGCCCCGTGTGTTAATCTAAGCGAAATTGTAGGTTATGCTAGTCT
>ML388599.1:35530-59110 GCA_005239525.1 Nicotiana knightiana
TTAGAGCCATAACGCCAGGGGGGGCCTGGCGTTACCCAGGCCTTAGAGCCCTAACGCCAGGGTCCCCAGTCGTCCAGAAATCGTGTTTTGACGGGTTTTAAGTGTTTTCTAATTGGAGGAAAGGGCGCCTACACGTTTAGGGTTTACCCTAACCATATAAATAGACCCAAAAAACATAAGAGAGGCGTTCTTCTGGCTTGGAGACGAATTTGGGAGAGCTCTGGCGGCTGAGAGCCCGGGGGGCGATTTTGGGTTTGGAGAGGATCGATCTTGGAGGCTTGGGAAGGATTGAAGTGGAGGAAGACACACCACACTGGAAAAGGCTTCTACCTAAGTTCTTCTTCTGTTTTAGTTTCATAGTTTAGTAGTTTTAGAGTTTTGGGTGGTACATGAACATTGTAGTTGAAGCTTGAATTATTCTTATTGTTTTATCTTAATTGGTTTGTTTATTCAATCTTGTGCTTAATTATTTGATTGCTTGATCACCAATTGAATACTATCTACGAATCTAGGGTTGAACTCGGGAGAGGGAATTCTAGATTGCATATAAGATTGGGTAGAGCAAGATCTTAACCCTTCAGGGGAGCGGATTTGCGGTTAGGATAGGAATATACCTAATCGCCTTGCTTGGTTATTATACGGGAATTATTAATGCGTTCTTGTTAATCCTGATTCCATAGGAATATAGGCATTAGGTTAGCTTGAATAGGCGAGTTGTACTTCGGGAGAAGGCTACGAGCAATATTAACCTCGTCAATCAATAAACCTGATTAGAAGATTTAAGTAGAAAACTCAACGTGATTGTTGCCAACCCATAACTCTAGAACATCAAAGTACATTGAATTCATCTTTAAGTTAGTTGTCTCTTTGTTTATCTTTAATCTCTTAATTTACTGTTTTTAGGATAATATTAGTAAATTATTTGTTTGAGTTTAGTTTAGTTGATAGTTAATCACAAGTCCCTGTGGGTACGATATCTGGACTTAAAATCCTATATTACTTGTCGACCACGTANGCCACGTACACTTGCGTGTGCACTGGGAAATCAGCCAACAATCACCCCTTAGTATTGGTGTTGTTTTGTGATATTTGTGATGTGTGGAAGCCGTGTACACAAGGTGAGGAGTGTGTACACGGGAAAAATATAGAAATTACCGATTTTAGCTATGTAGATTCCTTTCATTCCTCAATTGAGTTATCTTAACATGTTATATTCATCATCATTAGTCTATTTTCAGATGCTCTACTTGTCTTACCTCTTACTTGTTAATATCTCTACATGTTTAGTTGAACTTCTTGTTTCCTTTATTCCATATTCATTATTTTGATCGTTGAATTCTTTACTTGGAGTTCTTATTCTCGAAAATATCTCATTGTTAATATTGGTATTGAGTTATAAAGGTCATGATTCACATTGAGGCGAAGTGTTAAGTTGTGAAATACTATTCTTGTTGAGTTATTCACTTCCGGTTGCTATTGTTGTAATTCTTGTGTACATTGTGATAGAGCCATGAGCTATTTATTGTGAAAACATCATTAGTATTAATCTATGTGGCAATTTGTTATATTGGGCACTTGAGGTGTGATTTGTGATACATTGTAATATTGATATGCATGCCGTGGTATAAGGTTTTGGGGTTGAAACACATGCGGTGAGATAAGGTGGGCTTGATACGCGTGTTGCTAGGAGGGAAACTACTTGAAGCCACGTGGTGTGATAAGGTGAGCTAAAACGCGGGATAAAAGGAAAGATTGAGACTACTAGGCGGTACCTCCATAGTGACTCTCCTTAATAATTCTCTATTACTTCACTTGTCTTTGGTTATTTCGTTTCCTTGGCATAACATCCCTTGTTTTCTTCCGTGATGCATTATTTGTCTTAGTTCACTGTAGTTAATCTTGGTATATTTCTTACTTGTTTCATTTCCATCGTTATTATTTTTGCACTATCAATTGCTAGTTTTGTTTCTTATTTTTTCCCGTAGGGCCTTAACCTGATATCGTTACTACCCTACCGAGGTTAGGCTTGGAACTTATTGGGTACCGTTGTGGTGTACTCATGCTACGCTTGTGCACATATTTTTGTGCAGATCCAAGTACCTCCTATCAGTCCAGGCACCAGTGAGGCGAGCTCAGTTCGGAGACTTCGAGGTATACATGCCGGCGTCCGCGGGCCTCGGGGTCCCCCTCTATCTAGACTATTTTAATTCATTATCGTTTTATAGACACTAATGTACAAGGATGTTCAGTACCACCTTATAAAGCTTGTGACTTGTATTCGCCGGGTTTTGGGAAGTTGTATATACTCAGTTGTGGAGTTCCTTTATATTAGTTGTTGAATTATTGAGACTTTAATCATTATTTCAGTTATTTCTGCAAGAATGTTATGCTTACCTAGTCTTCGATACCAGGTGAATATCACGGCATCCTATGGAGGGAAATTGGTATTGTGACAAGTTGGTATCAGAGCTCTAGGTTCATAGATGTTATGAGTTACAAGAAAGTTTAGTAGAGTCTCGCAGATTGGTACATAGATGATTGTACTTATCTTCGGGAGCCTATGGAAATGTCAAGAAAAGTTTCACTTCTTTGATTCCTTATCGTGCAATTATGTTTACTTCGGAATTCTAAAACTCATTCTCTCAAGATGGAGAGGACAGGCACAGGTGAATCTGATGATCAGACATACGCACCCATACTAGAGTCGCGAGAGGACGGCGCTTGGGCAGAGGATGAGGATGGCCACGTGGTGTAGCTAGGGCACCTGCCCGAGCTGCTACAGAGGAGCCACTAGTAGCTCCAGTTAGATGGTAGGGACCTGAGATGCCTATTACTACCCCTACACTTCAGGAGACTCTCGACTAGTTTTTGAGCACTTTGGGACTCTACCCCATGCAGGGTTGATTCCACTTGCTCCTGCCACACCTAGGACGAGGGAGGAGCATAGACCCTCGTAGCCCGTAACATAAAGACGAGGTTCCGAGTTGACCAGGTCCTAAAGGTCTTACTAGTGCAGCCGGTTGTTCCAATTCAGCCCGAGGTTAGGGCAGTAGTATCTGAGAAGGAGAAGATCATGCTCGAGAGGTACAAGAAGTACCACCCTGCTACTTTCAGCGGCTTAGCTTTAGAGGATGCACATGGTTTTATTCAGGAGTGCCACCGTATCCTCCGTACTATGGGTATTGTGGAGTCGAGTGGGATTGCTTTCACTACGTTCCAGCTTAAGGGAGCTACTTATCATTGGTGGCAAGCGTATGAGTAGGGTAGCCCGACCGAGGTAGCTTCACTCACCTGGGCTCAGTTCTTAGAGATGATCATGAGAGAGTTTGTTCTGAGAGTCATAGGGATGCATGGCGGGCAGAGTTTGAGCAGTTGCGCGAAGAAACTATACCCGTATCATAGTATGCCGTCAGGTTCATCTTGTCGTCTAGACATGCACTAGCTTTAGTCTCCATAATCAGAGAGCAAGTCTGTCTATCTATCAAGGGGCTCAACCACAATATTAGATTCAGCATGGCTCGAGAGTTGGATACTGATACCCCATACCAGCAGGTTGTGGAGATCACTCGGAGATTGGAGGGTATGTGGGGGCGGAGAGAGAGGAGAGGGAGGTCAAGAGGCCTCGAGATTTTGGCATATATAGTGGTGCCTATTTCCTAGTTGCAGCCCATCATGGTAGAGGCTATGTGAGTCGTCATTTTCATTCAGCTCTTCCAGCTTCCAGCGATATTCCGGCCACGCCCAATTCACAGGCTGCCCATTATGCACCGCCATTGTCATGTGCACCTCTTGCATGGGGTGCTTTCAGCGGTCAGTCAAGCCGATCAGGCCGAGCTAGTCTCCGTAGCCACGTTCTCTGAGAGCTTGTTTTGAGTGTGGTGACATTGGTCATATGGTGAGGGACTGCCCCAGAATCAGAAGGGGTGCACCTCCTCAGACTAATCAGACTCTATGTATTTCATAGGGGCCCCAGACTTCTCATTTCGTGGTTACCGCACCAGTTGCCACTCCACCTGCACAACCAGCCAGAGGTGGAGGTCGGGCAGCCAGATGTTATGCTCTTCCGACTATGACGCAGTTGGTTTCATATGACTAATTAATCACAGGTATTATTTTTGTTTTTCATATAGATGCATCAGTCTTATTTGATTTAGGCTCCACTTATTCCTATGTATCATCTTACTTTGCTCCATATTTGGGTATATCCCGTGATTCCATGAGTTATCCTGTCTATATTTCGATGCCAGTGGGATATTTCATTGTTGTTGACTGTGTGTGTACGTCATGTTTAGTTGTTCTTGGTAGTTTTGAGACCATAATTGACCAATTATTGCTCAGTATGGTAGATTTTGATGTTATTTTGGCATGGAGTGGTTGTCGCCCTATCATGCTATTCTTGATTGTCATGCCAATCTGGTGACATTGACTATGCCAAGTTTGTCAGTTGGAGAGGAGGGGTACTTTGGATGATGTTCCTACCAGGATGGTATCTTTTCTTAAGGCATGACAGATGGTTGGGAAGGGGTGTGAGGCATATCTAGCCATTGTGAAAGATGTCAGTGTTGATACTCCTACCATTTCATCAGTTCGAGTAGTGAGGAATTATCCAGATGTATTTCCAACAGATCTTCCGGGCATGCCACCCGATAAGGATATCGATTTTGCTATTGATCTATTGCCGGACACTCAGCCCATTTCTATTCCACCATATCATATGGACATATAGGAGGTGAAGGAGTTAAAGGAGAAGTTGCAAGAGTTGCTTGATAAGGGTTTCATTCGGCCAAGTATATTACTTTGGGGTGCTCCGGTCTAGTTTGTAAAGAAGACGGATGGTTTTATGCGCATGTGTATTGCTTATCGGAAGTTAAACAAGGTTACCATGAAGAACATGTATCCATCGCCATGCATTGATGATCTATTTGATCATCTAAAAGGTGCCAAAGTGTTCTCAAATATTGATTTGCGGTCAAGCTATCATCCGTTGAAGATTCGGGAGCCAGATATTCCGAAGACTACATTTAAAACTCGGTATGGTCATTACGAGTTCCCTGTGATGTCATGCACTTGATGAACAGTGTCTTCCAGCCCTATCTTGACTTATTCATCATTTTGTTTAATGACGACATCTTGGTGTACTCCTGGAGCTTGGAGGATCATGATCAG
The DNA here is from genome assembly GCA_005239525.1 of Nicotiana knightiana. Taxonomy (NCBI): domain Eukaryota; kingdom Viridiplantae; phylum Streptophyta; class Magnoliopsida; order Solanales; family Solanaceae; genus Nicotiana; species Nicotiana knightiana. The sequence continues at coordinate 40,697 of ML388599.1, forward strand.
CACTTGAGGACCGTGCTCAAGCCATTGAGAGAAAAGAAGTTGTATGCAAAATTTTCAAAGTGTGAATTTTGTCTTGATTCGTTGGAAATTTTGGGTCATGTAGTGTCGAGTAAGGGGATCAAGGTAGATCCAAAGAAGATTGAAGCAGTGAAGAGTTGGCCCAGACCGTCTCTACTGAGATTCGGGGTTTTCTTGGTTTGGCAGGGTTTTACCGCCACTTCGTAGAGGTTTTCTCATCTATTGCTACTCCTATGACCAGATTGACCCAAAAGGCTGCTCCGTTCAGGTGGACCGAGGAGTGTGAGGAGAGCTTTCAAAAGCTCAAGACTGCTTTGACTACAGCCCCAATGTTGGTGTTTCCTATAGGTTCGGGGTCTTACAATGTGTATTGTGATGTGTCGCGTGTTGGCCTCGAAGCGATGTTGATGCAAGACACTAGGGTGATTGCCTAGGCATCTAGACAATTGCATGTACATGAGAAGAATTATCCTATCCATGACCTTGAGTTAGCAACTATTGTTCATGCCTCGAAGATTTGGCGGCACTACTTGTATGGTGTCCCTTGTGAGGTCTATACCGAACACCGGAGTCTACAACATTTGTTCAAACAAAAGGATCTTAACATGTGGCAGCGGAGATGGTTAGAGTTACTTGAGGACTATGATATCACCATTCTATATCATCCCGAGAAGGCCAATGTGGTGGTCGATGCCTTGAGTCGTAAGGGGGAAAGCTTGGGCATTTTAGCATATCTACCAGCAGCCAAGAGGCCATTAGCATTGTATATTTAGGCCTTGGCCAACTTGTTTGTTAGATCGAATGTTTCGGAGCCGAGTCGAGTTTTAGCTTGTGTGGTTTCTCGGTCTTCTCTAAATGATCGTATCAGACATCGTCAATATGACGACCCCCATTTGCTTGTCCTCAAGGAAACGATTAAGTACGGCGATGCCAAGAAGTAATATTGGAGATGAAAATGTGTTACAGATGCAGGGTCGACTATGTGTGCCCAATGTAAATGGTTTGTGTTAGTTGATTCTTCAGGCCCACAGTACGCGGTACTCGTTTAATTCGGGTGACCCTAAGAATGTATCAGGTCTTAAAGAAGCTTTATTGGTGGATGAGAATGAAGAAGGACATAGTGGATTATTTAGCTTGGTAACTAAATGTCACGCCCCGAACCTGGGGAGTCGTGGCCGGCACCCGGTGCCATATTTGGGTCGAGCGTACCACTCTTGAAACTGTGAACTCTGGAGGGATAGCCATCAACTTAGGCCAATGAGGCCATACTCTAAATCATCTGAAAATATCATCTCTCTCATCTGAGGGGTAAACATACCCAAAATCTTGTGTAGGCTGATGATTCCACCATGAACATCTACTGCTATACAAGATGTACAGGACTCATCTACCAGCCTCTAGTGATAGGTGAAATGTATCATGGTCGGGACAGGGCCTCGGCCTACTAATAAAACTTGTATATATAAAATGGACTCCAAGGTCTAGACTTGGTAACCCCGAGGAAATGGATCTTACCAACCAAGCTAATGTTTGACCCTGCCTACTATGAAGGTCTATCCAGCTGTCTATCAGGACCTGCAGACATGAAATGCAGCATCCCCGGCAAAAGGCACGTCAGTACGAAATAATGTACCGAGTATGTAAGGCTCGGTATATGTAACTGCTCTACCATAGTAGGATACCTCATAGGCACTAGGCCTTACTAGGTTCTGTATCTCTGCCATTCTGGGCTCGCTCATAGGCGCTCGACCATAGTAGGCTCGGTATATAACTTACCATCTGATCCGAGGTCGCCCAATAGGGGCATGCCCATCGAATATAGCTCGATGGTGGTGAAAATACTTTGATACTATATATATATATATAGAGAGAGAGAGAGAGACTCTTCACTCTCTTGGCTGGAAGAAGACAAAACTAAACTGAATATGAAGTCCCGATAAGGGAGAATGTTATAACTTATGAGACTAGGACAATGTACATAAATTCAGGAATATAAACTTCTCCTTATGTCTCGTTATCAAGCACATATAGTTACTGGATCATGCCAAAATGAAGGAAAGGTTTAGCCTTAACATACCTCAAGTCGTCAATACAGCTCAACTACAAGCTTAAGAGAACTAGTGCGCCAACCCTCTAACAAATAAATACATGTACAGCTTAGATGGCGCTGATAAATCACGTTTCTAAAATAAAACGGACAGCATTTCTCCTGATTTTGCTGCTCCCTCAAGCCTACTATAGGCGAGACAACAACAGAATACAACCAGCAACTCAAAAACAACTGAGCTACAATTCGGGACCTCTAATACAACAAGAAAACAAAACATACCATAACACACCCAATCAACAAGTTATGAATTAGCCTGAAACTGCAAAGACGAGCGACCAACCCACTACCCTACTACATGTGGCATTTCTCCATGCACTTTATCCTTCCAAACTCCATAAATCAGCAGCACAATAGTCCAAATGAGGGGACTACAAAACAGTCCCAAAAATACCTTATATAGCACAAGAAATGTATTGCTCAAAAAGCATTATGACACTCCTAATGTCACCTATGCAGTCTGTGCAGTCTCGTAAAACTGCAAATATCTCTCTACTATGATGTTGTATGGACATACTGTTTAATGCATTAGGAACTAGATTCGTAGATCTTCAATTTTATATGCGGATAATCCTGTAATTCCAAATATATTTGGGAGAAAAGCTCTTCTACATTTGACCTAATTTTCAGCACATTTATGAATGTAACTTGTGATGACCTTTGCCAACTTTTATTCCACAACTTGCTTGACTTCAAAACGTAACACACAAATATATACCACTAAAATAACTCATAACATAACCTCCTTATCATGTTAAGCACACTAGTCTCACCCAAAGTGCATGCTATAACATTCCAAACTTATCGACGTTTGACGAAACTTATTTTTTGTTTAGCTTCGAAGCTTTCCAACCCTCATGTCACTTATTATTTATGACCTTAAAGATTTATAACCTCCAAGGTAACATGATTAACTTACTTTATGTACTTTCAAACATGATCTCATTTTTGAGCTTACATGTATTGACTTATGAATACTCTCACGTACGAAAATATTGGGGTGTAACACTAAGTTGTCAGCAGGTGAAGTATAAGCATCAATGATCAGGTAGATTGCTTCAGATGCTAGGGACTCCAGAGTGGAAATGGGAGCTGGTTACTATGGATTTTGTTGTTGGGCTCCTACAGACTCAGAAAAAGTTCGATGCAGTATGGGTGATTGTGGAAAAGTTGACCAAGCCGGCTCATTTTATTCCAGTGGTGACTACTTATTCTTTAGAGAATTTGGCTAAGGTTTATATTCGTGAGAGTTTCAAACTTCATGGCATGCTGGTATCCTTCATCTATGACCGAGGTACGCATTTTACATCATGATTCTGGAAGGCCGTACAACTTAAGCTAGGGATGCGAGTTCAGTTGAGTACATCAATCCACTCTCAGAAGGACGGACAGTCCGAGTGCACTATTCATATATTGGAGGATATGCTACGTGCACGTGTGATGGAGTTTGGGGGTTCTTGGGATAAGTTCTTGCCACTTGTAGAGTTTGCCTACCACAACAGCTACCAATCGAGCATTCAGATGGCTTCGTATGAGGCCTTGTATGTGAGGCGATGTCGGTCTCTAGTGGGTTGGTTTGAACCGGGCAAGGCAATGCTATTGGGTACATACTTGGTTCAAGATGCTTTGGAAAAGGTCTAATTGATTCAAGATCAACTTCGTACAACCCAATCTAGACAGAGGAGTTATGCAGGTCGGAAGGTTTGTGATGTGGTATTCATGGTTGAAAAATGGGTCTTGCTCCGTGTTTCACCCATAAAGGGTGTCATGAGGTTCGGGAAGAAGGGAAAGTTGAGCCCTAGGTATATCGGACCTTTTGTGATTCTTGAGAGGATTGGAGAGGTGGCCTACAAGCTTGCACTACCACCTTGTCTAACCTCAGTCCATCCACTATTCAATGTTTCTATGATCCGGAAGTATCACGGTGATCCGTCTCATGTGTTAGACTTCAGCTCAGTTTCGGTTGGACAAGGATTTGTCTTATATTGAGGAGTCGGTAGCCATTTTGGACAGGCAGGTACGAAAGTTGAGGTCGAAGAACATTACTTCCGTAAAGGTTCAGTGGAGGGGTCAACCAGTTGAGGAGGCGACCTGGGAGACCGACCATGATATGTGTATCCGATCCTCACATTTTCACCACTTCAGGTATATCTCTATACTCGTTTGAGGATGAATGTTTGTTTTAAGAGGAGGAGGATGTAACGACCCGGCCGGTCATTTTGAATATTTTAGCCTGATCCCCTATTTATTTCCTCATCTATGCTAGATTGTGGTTATGTGACTTTTCGAGGTGTTTGGTTTTGGTTTCGGGTGAGTTCGGAGTGCAATGGGATACATAGTCCCTAAGTTTGAGGTTTAAATTAAAACAGTTTACCGTAGTTTGAATTTGGTGTAGATGACTCCAAAATGAAGTTTTGACGGGTCCAATAGCTCATTATGGTGATTTTAAACTTAGGAGCGTGTCCGAATGTTGATTTGGACGTCTATAGGTCATTTCGGCTTGAATTGTCGAAAGTAAGAAAGTTGAAGGTTTGGTAGGTTGGAAAGCTTGACCGGGAGTTTACTTTATCGATATCGGGGTTGGATTCTGATTTCGGGAGTTGAAATAGGTCCATCGTGTCATTTATGACTTGTGTGCAAAATTTGAAGTCAATCGGAGTTGTATTGGTATGAATCGACATTAATTTTGGTGTTCGTAAGTTCATAGTTTCAATAAGCTTGAATTGGGTTGTGATTCATATTTTTCTGATGTTGTTTGATGTGATTTGAGGCCTTGACTAAGTTCTTATTGTATTTTAGGACCTATTGGTATGTTCGGACGGGGTCATAGGGGCCTTTGGTGTAATTCAGATCAAGTTCGGCTTCATTTTTAGCTTCGTGGGCTTGCTGGTTTTCTGAGTCTGGTTTCCTTTTATACGATCGGGTGAAGGGGACTGCGATCGCAAAGCTTTAAGTGTGGAACTGAAGTTTTTTACGCGTTCAAGAGGATGGGACTGCAATTGCGATGTTTGAGAAGTTACAGCTCTGCGAACGCGTGAGTTCTGCCGCATTCACGATGAAGGAAGAGGACGCTTGAGAAGGCTGACACATTGCTCTATGTGATTGTATAAGTGTTGCCGCGATCATGTAGATTTTGAATTTCACTCACTGCATTTGCGACCTATGGAGTGCGTTCGCATAGGTCATTTTGTGAGGCCATCATTTTTGTTCTTCGCGATCGCGAGGGACTTTCCGTGATCGCGAAGAGGAATTTGTGGGCAGCAGTGATGAATATCAAAATCAAGGGTTTGAACCCATTTTTCATATTTTGAGCTAGAGACTTCGGATTTGTGGCGATTTTTCGAGAGACTTTCAAGAAATTCATTGGGCTAAGTGATTTTAACCCAGATTTGACTATATTCCATGAATATATTATTATTTTTATAATCTAATTAGTATTTGAGTTGGAAATTTGGGAAAATTTTATGAAACTTTCTTAGGCAAAATATTGGGGTTTTGAAAGGCGATTTGAGGTCGGATTTGAGTAATTCTTGCATGGTTGGACTCGTTATCGGATGGGTGTTCAAATTTTGTAATTTTTGTCGGGTTCCGAGATGCGGGCCTTGGTTGACTTTTTGGGTTAACTTTTTGTTTCTTTGCAAAGATCATAACTTTATTGTTCGAAATAGTTTTCTATAGTTTATATTTATGGTATGAAGTTATTTTGGCTAGATTCGATCCTTTCGGAGTTGGATAATCGAGGAAAGGGCTTACTAGTGGATTGAGTTGGCATGTTTTGAGGTAAGTGTCTTGCCTAACTTTTTGTGGAAAAATCACCCCTTAGGATTGGTGTTGTTTTGTGATAATTGTGATGTGTGGAACCCATGTACATAAGGTGACGAGTTTGTACACAGAATAAACGTTGAAATTATCGATTTTAGCTATGTGATTCCTTTCATGCCTTAATTGAGTTATCTTAACATGTCATATCCATCATTATTAGTCTATTTTCACATGATCTACTTGTCTTATCTCTTACTTGTTTATAGCTCTACATGTTTAGTTGAAGTTCTTGTTTTCTTTATTCCATATTCATTATTTAACTATTGAATCCTTTAGTTGAAGTTGTTATTCTTAGAATATTTTGTTGTTAAAATTGGTATTGAGTTATAAAGGTCGTGATTCATATTGAGGCGAAGTGTTAAGTTGTGAAATACTATTCTAGTTGAGTTATTCACTTCCAATTGCTATTGTTGAGACTCTTGTGTACATTGTGGTTGAGCCATGAGCTATTTATTGTGAAAACACCTTTATTGTTCATTTCTGTGGCAAGTTGTGATATTGGGAACTTGAGGTGTGATTTTTGATACGTTGTGATATTGATATATATGCGGTGGTATAAGGTTTTGGGGTTGAAATGCATGCGGTCAGATAAGGTGGGCTTGATACGCGTGTTGCTAGTAGGGGAACTACTACAAGACACGCAGCGTGACAAGGTGGGCTAAAATGCGGGATGCTATTTTGGAAAAAATAATTTTCAAAACTAAATGCAAGGCTCCCGAGGTGATATAAGGAAAGATTGTGAATTGTTCTGTGATTTAAGACTACGAGGCGGTACCTCGGTAGTGACTGTCGTTAATACTTTTCTATTACTTCACTTTTGTTTGTTGTTTCATTTCCTTGGCATAACATCCCCGTGATGCATTATTTGTCTTAGTTGAGTGTAGTTAATCTTGCTATATTTCTTACTTATTTAATTTCCATTGTTATTATTATTACACTGTCTATTACTCATTGTGTTTCTTATTTATTCCAATAGGGCCTTGACCTGACCTCATCACTACCCTACCGAGGTTACGCTTGGCATTTACTGGGTACCGTTGTGGTGTACTCATGCTACGCTTTTGTACATCTTTTTGTGCATATCCAAGTACCTCCTACCAGTCCATGCACCAGTGAGGCGAGCTCAATTCAGAGACTTTAAGGTATACCTGTTGGCGTCTGCATGCATGTCCCCCTCTATCTAGACTATTTTAATTCATTACCCTTTTATAGACATTGTTGTATAGGGATGTTCAGTACCATCTTATAGGGCTTATGACTTGTACAGCTTGTTTGGATGGTTGTTACCTGTTTTATTGTCATATTGTTACTTTAAATACAATGTTTGTTTTGATTGTTGCTTAAATTTTATTATATCGTATCGTTAACTCTATCATTACGTAACGATGAAAAGTGTCACTTTATGGAGCGACCGATTTGGTGTGGTCGCGTTGTTACCTTTTTTTTTCTCATTTTGCCCTTCATTATTATCAAATAATTCTGTTTTATCCTTTACCCTACCTATTTGTATAATAATTCTATCTTGCATTCTATTTTTTTAAATAATATCGCAAGTTTATTTTTCATATTGTTGGTGCATGATATCATGAAACGACGATAAATAATACAATATATTCAAACATCTCATACATCAAAACGATAAAATACAATATAATACAATACGATATGATACATTATTAAACGATACATAACAATTATCCAAACTAGTTGTTAGTGAGTCAACTGTTTGAATCTCGCTTAATCAAACAAAAGATTGATGTTCTCGTTTATCACTTGAATTGGTTTTGTCACGATCGTAATGTTAACACTGATATTTTGTCACGAATTTATAGTTAGATATTAAAGAAAATAATTTAATCGGGTAAACTCTGAATTGATTTTGAAGTTTTAAATATTATAATATCCTACATAGTTCAAGTAAGAAAAAACATAATAAATCAAACTTTATTGGCTTGAAAGTTATAGGTATAAGGGAAAAAAAGACCCCTTTACTCTGATCTTTTATCACATTTGAATATTTGGTATTAAAATGCTAAAATTCTTCCTCTTAATTTTTTCTCTTATCTTTAAATTAATAGATAAGTAAGAAAATAGTTGAAAATGAATTTCATCATGCACGTCTTCAGACTGCGATAATATCTTGATTGATTTTGTATAATCATCTGTTTGCATTTAGTAAATAAGATATCATGTTACTTAATTATTATAAAAATATGTTCCTTTCCATTGCAAAGTAATGTCTACCTTTTTATTGGTTATTACATGAATTCTGTAATTTAAATTTGTCCTCTGTAATTTAAATTTGTTATTACATAGTCCACACATTGCAAATTGAAACTGCATTTAAGAAGAAAGAGTGAATTTTTTTTCTTTTATTTGGTATGAGAATATGTAATCCAAAACGGGTTTTAAATTTTAGAACAATAGAAATTTGTACATAGTTAGAATAAGTAAAGAATTTATATAGAAAACTAAGTTGATCTTGAATTCCTAAATATTAAATAAATAATTAAATAATTATTTTATCTTGAACTCATTTTAAAGAATGAAAAAGTGAAGTAACATTTCGTTAAGTAGATCTATTATAAAGGGAAGCTAAAGTAATAAAGGTCTGAGAGCTGCTTAACGGCCACATTTATTTGGCTCAAATTTGGCCACACTCGTAAGAAGACTATCATAACCTTATTCAGTTTTGCAATCTTACCCCCATATAATTTTCCCTCAAAACACATTAATAAATACAGTGACTTATCTCTATTTACTAAAATTGATACATGTTTACATACATATGAAGATGAAAAGTCTCTATATATTTTGTGTATTTTATGTGTATAGCAAATTATACTATTTATTTAATAAAAATTAATTGTATATTTGATTTAATAAAATTATACGATCTACACGGCAACAGCAAAATAAACCTTTCATTTTTGTATCCTTAAGCTAAACATGAATTCAAAACCAAGAAACTTGGTAGTACAAGAAATATTAGTTTGTTAATTTAATATTTATTGCACCACACTCATTTTAATATAAAACAAACAAAAATTAAAAATTATTTTAAAAGAAATTTTGACTCTATTGCTCATAATTAAAATATGATTTTACTAATTATATATATTTTTTTTAATATCTCATCTCAAATTCAAATAAGGCATATTCTTTTATTTTTTAAATTGGATCCCATTTTTAAAATATCTTCTTATGCGTTAAGACTTAAAGTAATCGCTCTCAATTAAGATATTAATCATAAAAAAATATTTTCTTATTTTTTGAACAAATTATATACAATATCGTAACAATGTTCCTACTATTATTTTGTTTCTCTATATATTATTTTTTAAAAATTAAAAAAAAAAATGGAATGGAAGAAAACGGATCACATGGTTAGTGAATACCTATTAAAGTAAGAATCTTAATTTTTGGAAGCTTTCAAAAGCTATTTACTATAAAAATAGGAGTCAATCATAATTAGTTTTCTCTGTAAATTAAATTTGATCAAAACTTATTTTCTTAATTCTTACAAGATTTGTCTAATTTTTCTTAGTCAATGGACTTATATGGTTTCTATGAATAAGTAGTGGCCGATACGTATGATTTTAATGAATGAAATTATATATTGGCTATTATATAAACATTCAATTCAATATAACAATGAATCACAACGATGTAATTAACATAAGTTATATGACTAAGACCTTAATCAATGTACTTATATGGTTGCTATGAATAACTAGTGGCCGATACGTATGACCTTAATGAATGAAATTATATATTGGTTATTATATAAACAATCAATTCAATATAACTATGAATTGCAACGATGTAATTAAACTAGGTTATATGACTACGACCTAAGTCAATGAACTTATATGGTTGCAATGAATAAGTAGTGGCCGATACGTATGACCTTAATGAATGAAATTATATATTGGCTATTATATAAACGGCCAATATAATTATGAGTCGCAACGATGTAATTAACATATGTTATATGACTACAACTATCACCACCCAAATTCCCTCTGTTGGGTATCGTGATGGCACCTAGTCTTAGGGACTAGGTAAGCCTAGCAGTTATAGAATAATAACAATAATAAAAGGAAACTAACAGTCTTGATTTAGAATCTGAACAGAATGTACAAACTTTCCCAAAACCGGTAGTACAAGTCATAAGCTCTACGAATCTTCTACAACTTCTAAGTACATCTGTTTGAAAATAAATACAACAGTATATAAATAATACAAAGAAGGTGACTCCGACGCCTGCGAATGCAGCAGCAGGTTACCTTGAGTCCCTCGACAATCATCCACACAGCTACTACAATATATACAAGGATCTGCACACAAAAATGTGCATAATTGTAGTATGATCACACCACAACGGTGCCTAGTAAGTATCAAGACTAACCTCGGTGGAGTAGTGACGAGGACTAGTCAAGACACCACTGGTCTACAAAAGAAATAACATGAATATAGATGACCAAACGTTACATCTACCTAAGGCTTCACGGAATAATTTACGAAAATGACAATATAAAGCGGAAGGAAATTACAGAAATCAATCACGAAACAGCATACAATTACACAGAAAGATGGACAACAAAACAAGCCAAAACGAAAGGAAACACAAGACAATAGAGAACACCAATAACTCAACTCTACGTCGGTTTGTTCACATCGGGCCTTAGCCATTAAAATAACAACAGTTCATATGGAAAAGTTTTGCAAATAAAATCATTTTAGTATGGAAGAGTTTCCTTTGAAAACATACTTTCTCCAAAAGTAGATATAAGTATATTTAATAGAGAGAATTACGTAAAACATAGTTTCTTTCAAAATACGAAACTTTTCAAAGATGCTTTCCCAATAGATGACTTCCAAATATCATTTTAGGCAAGACTAGTACTTTTCAAATATACCTTCGATGTAAAAGTCATTCAATTATAATCATTTCAAACCATTGCTTCTTCAATAATACTTTTCAATAAAATCCTTTGATCAAAATCTCCTAAAGATTTAATCCGCTGGAACTCAGTCCGTAACTACTCAGAAATTTCCATGCATTACAGGAGAAATATCAAATCTTTCCTGTAAATACAGTAAATAGCAAACATGAACAACGAAAATAATAATGCATAAATACGACACGGAATGTCCCTTCGTGCTAACATAACATAACATGGCACGGAATGTCCCCTCGTGCTAACATAACATAACATGGCACGGAATGTCCCCTCGTGCTAACATAACATAACATGGCACGGAATGTCCCCTCGTGCTAACATAACATAACATGGCACGGAATGTCCCCTCGTGCTAACATAACATAACATGGCACGGAATGTCCCCTCGTGCTAACATAACATAACATGGCACGGAATGTCCCCTCGTGCTAACATAACATAACATGGCACGGAATGTCCCCTCGTGCTAACATAACATAACATGGCACGGAATTTCCCCCCGTGCTAAATAACATAAACATGGCACGGAATGTCCCCTCGTGCTAAATAACATAAACATGGCACGGAATGTTCCCTCGTGCTAAATATCATAAACGTGGCACGGAATGTTCCCTCGTTCTAAATATCATAAACATGCCACAGAATGTTCCCTCATGCAAAATATCATAAACATGCCACGGAATGTTCCCTCGTGCTAAATATCATAAACATGGCACGGAATGTTCCCTCGTGCTAAATATCATAAACATGGCACGGAATGTTCCGTCGTGCTAAATAACATAAACATAGCACGGAATGTTCCCTCGTGCTAAATAGCATAAACAACAATTTAACAGGGGAGATCAACAATAAGAACCATAAATCACAACGTCCCGGCAAGGGAGCCAACGACGCAAACAGTATCATCAACAGTATAAACCATAATGGAACTCATACCATCTCGGCAAGGGAGTAAACAATGTAAACAATATCATTAACAACATAAACGGTAATAGAAACCGTAACATCCCGGAAAACGGAGTCAATAATGAAAAAAATATCATTAACAGCATAAACGGTAATAGAAATCATAACATCCCGGCAAGGGAGTCAACAATGAAAACAATATCATAAACGGTAATAGAAACCATAATATCCCGGCAAGGGAGTCAACAAGGCAACCAACATCATCAACAATGGAGTAATAAGAGAAACCACACAATCTCGGCAAGGGAAACAGCTAGAACCAATCTCACTTAACAGTTAACTTCTCGGAATAAAGTCAACTTCAACAAAGGCCCAGTAATAGGCAACATCAAGGAAATACCAATAACACAAATTTCTAACAATTTGATCTAAGTAGAACTTAAGGGAATAGTCATATAAATCACAATGTAAGACTCACGGGCATGCTTGACTCCGACGAATATACGTTCCTGCTACGGCTAGTCAACTATAAGGCTATATTACACTAATTATAGTCAATTAGGCAATCTAGGAAGAAAATATAGAATGATGATGAGAGAAGTAGAATATTCAGTTAAGTCAAGTAAAGTCAAGTAGCCAACGAAGGAATCCAAAAGACAAGTAATTCGAATTTAAACAGGAAGGGATGAAATAAACAACCAAGGATTAAAATTCAACAATTACAAATCATACACAGGTAATATAAGAACCTACGAATCCTAAAAGGCCAATCTAATTGCAAATAATTCCGAGTGCGCACTCGTCACCTCGTATACACGGACTACAATCAACAAAGAAGACTCAATCCTAAGGGGTAGTTCCCCCACACAAGGTTGGGCAAGATACTTACCTCAAAGACGACAACCCGGTACTCGAAAATAGACTTCTCGGGCGGAAAGACCTTTGGACGGCTTACAATCAACTAAAACAACTTCAAAATACACATAAAACGTATAAGGAACGATTCCGAATAATAAAGTCTCAATCTTTACAAAGTCATAAAAATCGACCCAAAATTCGACCCCCGGGCCCGCACCTCGGAACCCAACAAATTTTACAAATTCCGATTACCCATTTCGATACGCGTTCACCATACTAAATTTATCCAATTCCGATAACATTTGGTCTTTCAAATCATGATTTTTCATTTTAGAAACGTTCTTTCAAAACCCACAATTTCCTCAACCCAAAACACAAATTAAATGATGAAAACAAGAACTAATTCATGAAATATAATTAATTCTAGTGGAAGAACACTTACCCATTCGATTTGTGTGAAAAACCCTCGAGGAATCGCCCAAGGCCGAGTTCTAGAAGTCAAAATACGTTTAAAATGGTGAAACCCCCGATTTTACAAACTTATATCCTGCCCAGGCTTTTAAAGCATCACAATCATGGGGATCGAGGTGCGATCGCATAGAGGAAATGTATCACAGGTCAAAAATGCTCTACGCGATCGCGGAATAACTTATGCGATCGTATATAAGGAGCAGGCTGGCTTCCACGATCGCGGATGGATTCTGTCACGACCCAAACCGATGGGCCGCGACGGGTACCGGTTACCTTACTCGATCGAGTACCAGCGTAACGTATCATTCTTATTACATCACCATATATACGTTACATACGGGCCTATTAGGCCAACATAATCATTTATAAACTCAAAACATAGGCCGACAAGGCCATACAATCTTTTACGTACATGACATCTGTTTACAAGCCTCTAAGGATACATAATTGTCATAAAGGTCGGTACTGAGCCCCGCCATACCAAATAATACACATCCAAATCATACTGACCGAACAAGCGACTCTGAAGGAAATGGAGCGCACCAACATCTTCCGATGAGCTGATAGTCTACTTGGAGGGCTCTCGACCTGTCTATCGGGACCTCCGGGCATGAAATGCAGCATCCCCAGGAAAAAGGGACGTCAGTATGAATAATGTACCGAGTATGTAAGGCACATAAATAAGTACATAAGAGACATCGAAGAAATATAGAGCACACGACTCAATCTGTAATCCTGAATAGCTTTGTAAATCATAAATGACTTTTAGCAGCAAGCATATGCATATGAATGTCATGTCGTGCATAGGTACATGTTTCATAACATCATCAGCCTCTGAGGGCATCCCATCATATCATATCGGCCACTGTGGGCAAAATTATCATCGTATATCAGTTGATCAGGTGGTGGTGCGTATATAATGCCATAACCTTTCCCATATCCCATATACATATATATACATACATACATATGCGTATAAAATTCCGTTTGAATATACATACATATATACGCGTATATAACGCCGTTTGAACCATATTTCAGCCACTGTGGGCAACATCATTATTATATACCAGCTTATCAGGTGGTGGTGCGTATATAACGCCGTAACCTTTTCCCGTACCCCATATACATATATTTACATATATACGCGTATATAACGCCATCTGGTCATGGGTCAATGTGCATACGTAAATGCATGAAATGCATATGAAATACGTCAATAAAATCTCTCGGTACGCCATAAGGCCATTATGCCTCAGATTAATATCATGAAATAAACTTTACCAACATACATATTTTCGAGACACATGAACTGAAGATAATAATAATTCTCATGGGGAATAAAGAATATAGATACCCCTACTATTTCTATGAATAGAGTAATTTATAGAAACTGTGTATTTGCTCGTTTCTTCAGTAAAGTTCGGACCATGCAAAAAGAAAGAAGGGATAGCCTTAACATACCTGGAGTAGGAAAAAATCCGTATGATATTCTTGGGAAAGGTTGTATTGTGCTCTCTTAGAATCGCAAAATCCCGTTACGATTACACAGTATACCTTAGTTGCAAATCTCTTAGAACTGCAAATACATATTTGAAGCTTCATCCGTTTGCTTTCAATCAAGAAATTTCTTTAATATTAATGACCATAATCACTAGTATCTCTTGGCCTACCTTTAGGATATAAACAATCCATATTACCGCCCCTAGGAGGACTATCTTTAGCTACTGGTAGCTTGAATTGCCAATCTCCTCAAATTGCAAATATAACATGTATTTTAATGGTTTATGTTAGAAGTCTTTGTTAAAGAGAGTGGACCACTCCTTGTATGACTAAGCCACTATTATTCTTGATATGCCACATATAGGAAAACTTTAAGAGTCACATTTTTGTTACTTTGTGGGCTGCCACGTTAAAGACCAAATCCTTATCCAATAATTGTCCACTTATCTCCTTAATTAGTTGGTTAATTTTCCATTAACAAATAATTGTCCAATTATCCATATAATTAGGAATTATCTCAAATTACTTAGAATACTACTTACTTTTAACACACTTTGCACACCTACTATCATGGTCATGTGGTACCTTGTATGGTACTACTCCCTAAATATCGGGTATTAACACTCGGCCTGCATTTTATCCCAACATGCCAAACTTGGACGAAAATTCTTTTTTTTCCCTTGCTTCCCCTCTCGCCTTCACGAATTTACTCATCACTTGTTTGAAATAGCATAATCCTTATAATCTCCAAATAATCTTTTCCTTGGAATGATATTAATTACCTTACAACAAAGTCAACATAAAATATTACAGGGTACAACATCGTCATAATTTAATACTGCGAAGCTTCACATCATCGTAATGTAGTACTACAAGGTGTAACATCATCATAATATAATACTGCGGGACGTAACATCATCGTAATATAATACTGCGGGTCATGACATCATCATAATATAATATTGCGGGGCATAACATCATTCCCCCTTTTGGAACATTCGTCCTCGAATGTTGACCGATGCACTTATCATTCTCCTAACCCATAGCTCTTGCGAACACTTTAATATTCTCCTTCCCATAGGAAACTGTTCTTTGAATAAATCCAAAGGCCATTGCATTTCCCCATTTAAGCCTCTTTCTCACACCATGACTTGTAGGTAGAATCCTTCTAATCTCGTAACTGTTGCTACCTTCAATCATGCAGCCTATACGACTCTAACTTTGTATGTGTGCCTATGCGACTCTTCTCTCCTCTTTCCTCCAGCTTTTAGCAAATATCTAGGCGTCACTTTTTAAGCCTATACAGATCTTGAAAAGATGCCTCCTTGGGCATTTATAAGTATATTGAAGTTCTTCACCCAATACTTTGTTCAACTTACAAATATTGCTATATCTTATCTCACAGACCAGATTATCCATTCGTATGATTAGTGCATCTAGGTGGGTCATACTATACCATAACTCTTACTTCAATTTATTGTTACTAAGGTCTGCTACCGAACTCTAGGTTACTTTTGTTGGTTATCCCATATGTATAAATCTAAGTCCTTTAATGCTTCCTCATTAATGTTCATTTTAAGAATGATAGCCTAATCTCACCTTATACTTTGTTACTTTGTCCATCCATTGTTGATTCACCTTAATATTGATCTACAATGTACCACTGATAACATGAAACTTCTTACGTAATACCTTGCTACTAGGGCTTACCTTGCATCGAGGAATATTTGAAGTGATTTTCCTTATCCACTTAGCCGATACTGTACTTCAATAATCGTATCTTATAGCATCCTAATGCAATTCACTTATGTGGGTATTTTAATCTCGTACAATTCGTGAAATCCTCTTCAAGTCATTACTCAATCGAAGTCCCAAACGTCATTCTTTATCCATCACAATTACACCCCCATTCTACTACTAGGGCAATATTCCATTTCTTTTAAATGTCATTAGTCTTAGACTTCTTTGAGTTCATTCAGGCTATATTGATCTTTGTATAACTTAAAGAAACCATCAACTCTTCTTGTTTTCATGGGCTTAATTGTGAGGACTTATCCATTCTCGTCACCTTCTTACTCGCCCTTTCTTATCCTTATTCCTGGCTTCCTAAAATCTTGTCGCTTTTCATACTTTAGTTTGCCTCTTAATACATATCCATTTATACTACTCGCAACCTCCTTTTAACTTGCTTGCACCATAGATTTCCTTACGTTATTTCTGGAACATCGAGTGAGACATCATATTGTCTCAAACTTTTCTTTACTCTTTTAATTTAGACCTCTCGATACCTAGAACCCATAGGCTGGAAAATATGCCACTAACGATGCCACTATCATTCTTGGATACTGAATCCCAGTACTTCTAGCCTTTTGTCCGAAGTATGGATAATTCACAACCTTCTGCATTTGAGTATCTCGTACGTTGTTCACATTTACCTTACTTGCCTTAGAAATCTTACATCACATCTTCTATCTCTTTCATGACCTCCCTTCCACATAGGTATAATTCATATCCACAACTTGAAGTTCTTATTATAACGGTTGCACCTTTGGTGCAGACACAATCTGGTGGGAGCTTCATACTGACTTCCTATAAGGCTAGTACTCTTCTAACTAGCTTTATCGTAGAGCCGTTATAAAATTTGGCTATTGTACTATATCTCTTGTGCCTTTGATATTAAGAGTGATTCTGCAATGTTCTCCATCATGATGTCTATAATTTTTTTGGGTCCAATAATCAGACTCCTGATTTACTTTGTTGATGTAACTCTTTAGTTTCCTCTTCCTACTCATCAACCTTTGTGTAGGCTTAAGCTATCTTCCAATCTGCGGCTCATGCTATTAGTTATTACTTTAGCCCTTCATGGATGCTATGGAATATCCAGGATACATTCTTCTAACA
The DNA here is from genome assembly GCA_005239525.1 of Nicotiana knightiana. Classification (NCBI taxonomy): domain Eukaryota; kingdom Viridiplantae; phylum Streptophyta; class Magnoliopsida; order Solanales; family Solanaceae; genus Nicotiana; species Nicotiana knightiana. The sequence continues at coordinate 58,250 of ML388599.1, forward strand.
ATTCAATCCTTTGTCTGTGACCTGGACTTAATTCTTTCTTTCAACTTATACCGGAGTCTTTTACGATTGTATATGCTGCATGTATAAACTCTGAACCCTTGACTGCGTTCATAACGTAACCAATTCTAGCTCATCGAATAATTTCTTTCGTTCCATCTTTGCTTTCTTTCAAGATGAGCTATTACTTTTCTTCGTCTTTCTGCCCCCCTGTTGCATCCGTACTTAGGTTATCTTAGTGCCCACGCATGCCGAAATTATCGTGTAACTCATATGATCTCGAATATTACTTTTGACCTTACTTCCCGTTCATTAACCACGGTAGCTTCCACTTTCCTATAGAGTGTATACTATGTTATAGCAAGACTGCTTTTACATGACCATTTTTCCTTCGAGTTACCATGGTTAGGTTGAAGCTTTCTTCCTTATTTCCTCAGCTAGTCTTTCTTTGTAGTACTTAGGGAGGATCCTCTGACTCTTGTAAAGATGTCAGCTTATTACGGACCTTTTGACATCCTTCCTTGCCTATAAATATTCGTAGTTACTTATTGATGCAAGGCTAGAATTCATAGTTTAACATGTTATATGCCTTACATTTTATGTGCGTTAATGATAAAAACACACTTTTTATGAGCATAATGGAGTCAATTTCATGTGTAGGTGAATTGGAGATGGAAGTCGAGCTAAATGGATGCAAAAACGTCGAAAATACTCTCAAGAGGCGAACAGGAGTGCACCGGGCTATAGCCAGGCCTTAGAGCCAAAACGCCTGGTCTCCTAGTTCTGGTCAATTTCGAGTTCTGACGAGTTTAAGTGTTTCCCGGTTGAAATAGAAGTCTCCTACACGTTTAGGGTTTGTCCTAA